>MAVT02000516.1:0-28654 GCA_001702395.2 Diaporthe helianthi
TACCTATAGGTCTTATAGGTACCTACTAGGTATTACCTACGCGTAGGTAATTCCCGAGCCTACTTCGATGAATCCACTGCGGGAGCGAACCTATAGGTATATTTCCGCCACATGTGCTTCTTCCATATCCCCAACTCCACATGCAGTCTGACCTTGTGCGGCGGAGTCCTTGAAAGATAAAAAGAAGACTTCGAAATTACTACGGCATGTCTTCATTCAGTGAGCTTGCGCTTGTCGTCAGATTGGGTCAGCCGTCCTATGTTCTAAACCACGAGGTTCTAGTCCCTGAAGGGTTTGGATGGAGATTGGAGGCCAACACGGATTCTATCTACGAGTCTCGTCCCTGGCCCGGCCAGGCGTCTGTGTAAAGCTCGCCCCCTTTCGGAGAAAGAGTCGACATGCAAGGATCTTGGCTCGGTCCGGGGTCACCTTCAAACATTCGACTTAGACATGAATCTGATGAGACTTTTACTGGTATGCCTCTCTCCGTTGTAGGGAACTGGGTGTAGAAGTCGGCAGGGATATGCCAAATTTTTGTATCAGGTTCTATTACCCGTGGCGAAGTTCAAGATCCTTTTGCTCGCGACGATGCCCTCGTCGGGGAGATCGGGCCCATTCGCGAATACTATCACATGGCGTTGGTCGTTGACAACCCTCAGGATCATGAGACTTTCGCACGTGGGTACATTGACTCCTTTTTTCCGCAGAGGTGTGATAACGAGATGCCTGTGGTGGAAGTACTGGTTATATCATGGGCAGGCGTAACGTAGTCGAAGCAAACATGTGGTTTTGTAGGGTATCCGGGATGAAATCATATACATACACACACATATATATATACCTTACCTTTGAATCTTTCTTTACTAGAGCGAAGTCTTCTGGCTCTGATATACTCCAAACGGGACCTACATACCTGGGTACTTCCGGCGCAAAGTATCCTCAGCACTGGTGCTCATGCAGGTGGATGCTACATCAATGGTGCAAGTGGAATAGTACGGTCAATGACCTTACTCGGAATAGGGATCCTCGGCCTTGGACTAAGGCAGATTCAAAGCATTACGCATAACGCAGTCAATTTTGTCAACATCAGTGCGGAGGTGTCACCCATAGGCACGGCACAGCCCTCAGAAAAGTGTATCCTTCGTCCATTTAGGATTCGTTGCCTTTTCTGCAAGAGGTATTGTTACGAATACTACACAAACAAAAAGTTCTATCTCATCGCGAAGCGGAAGGGGCAAAAGGACACGTAAAAAAAGAGCCCGAAGAACGCTACCAACAAGAACCGTCTCTCCTCCCCCCAATTTTTTTGTCGACCCCTCCCTCCACCGAAAACAAAAAATGCAACACGTCCATCTCTTCAACTTCGTTAGCAACAAACTACTGCATCTTCTCGTGAGCGGCCATGAGGGAGCCTGCAATTTCCAATGTTAGTCATAGTGTCACTGAACGTGAGTTCGTAGCAGGGAGAAGTGAGGACGTACCGATGAAAGTCGTGACCAGACGCGACCGGACCTGGCAGATATCCTCGGGCACCAGCCAGATGGTGGCGCCCATCTTTCTCGCGATGGAGATACTCAGCTTGGCGTTGAGGTAGGCGTCGTCGTCGGTGCGGCCAGGCGTGACGAGGTCGTAGTCGACGTAGTTGCTCTTCATGCCGTTGAGCACGTCGATCAGGAAGACGCCCGTGCCGATGTTGCCGTCCTTGAAGGAGCGGATGGTCGAATTCTTGCCGCCCTTGCGCGACATGTCGTTGGCCCACTTCACCATCTCGACGTCGGTCATCTCACGCTTGCCAAGCCGTTGCGCAAGTGCGCCCAGCGTGATGGTGATGTTCTTGCGCATCAGCTGCCACACCAGGCCCAGGGTGAGCATCTTCTGCCCGTCGGTGATGTCGGCGCCTTGGATACCGACTAAGGAGAAGCCGTTCTGCTTTCCTAGCTCGACCGCGTAGTTTGTGTTTTCGACGGCCTTGAACCGCATCAGCTCGCCGCCGTTCGCCGGGGGCTTGTTGACGTGCCGCCAGTTAACAGAGCCCTTGATGACCTTGTCGTAGGCCTGCAACAATATTGAGCCGTCGCGCAGATCGTCGAAGAAGGATTGGACAGCGGGTTGGACGTCCAGGCTGTTCAGCCACAGGGTGAAGACTCTGGCCTCGCGCTCGCCTTCGGCATCGAAGTCCTCCACTTCTTGCTTCTCCTCTTCCGTGATAGGGTCGAGGCAAGGGTGAGTGTTGAACAGGTTCGCAACGAAGGCGAGGTTGAGCTTGGGGTTTCCGGCAACGAGGGACTTGGGGGTCAGGAACTTGCGGCAGCTCAGCTTATCCGCATCTTGGAGGACCTCCTCGGCACGCTGCAGCAGGTCCCTGGTTTGCAGAGGGGCTCTTGTGCAACCGTATTCAGAGCCAATCTGTGCTAGGAGAACAGCGTAGTTCTCGCCATCCTTGACGTCGGTGGAGAAGTTGGCCACGCGTCGGGGCCAGTTGGCGGCCTTGAGGTGGTAGTTGACCCAGCGCAGGAGGATCTGCTCTGGGGGCAGCCGCAGGAACTGCTCCAAGGTCTCGTCCTCCTCGAGTAGCCGGTACAGCTCGGGATGCAGCTTGATATCGATCTTGCCCAAAAGACCTCTTCGGATGATCTGCCAGATCAGACCCAGGATGAGATGCTCGCGGACCTCGATGATATCCCCACTGCCAATGTTGACGACGGAGCAACCAATACCCTTGGCCGACTCGATGACGATGTTGTTGTTCTCGGTCATGTGGAATGCGTTCAGCTTTTTGATCTTCCTGCCCGGAACGTTCATAACACGCTCATCGATGGTATCCGGTACACTGTCGTTGATGAGCTTGGCCAGCACCAGACCGTCGCGGCACTCGTCGAACATCTCGAAGGTATCGGTAGGGAAGGGCAGGCGGTCGCCAATATCGGCATCTCCGGCAAGGACGGCATTGATGTGGCGGGTGAACTCGGTGCGCTCATCCTCGTTGATGGTATGAGTGATGTTGACATTCGAACCTTGAACGTGGATCTTTCCGCTGATGCTCGACTTAGGTGCGTGCCCGCCTATCGCGGCACCACCGGTACGCTGTGCGACGACACTGCTGGGGGAGGCGGGGGCAGCACCTCCTGTGCGCATGGCGACCTGGGCGGGAGAGGATTCTCGGAGTTTCGCGATGAGCTATCAAACCCCGTCAGCATGAGAGGATGCCCCTGGCGGTTCGCAAACCCCCTTTGTGTGTTTTTCTTGTTTCTCTGTACGTACTCCGACATAGTCCTCCAACTCGACCCGCCTGGAGGAGTCAAGGTCGACCTCCTTGAGTGCTTGTCGCACGACATCGTACGGTTGGCGCTCGCTGGCCTGGGTTGCCTTGATGGCAGTGGCCTCGTCTACGTAACCCTTGTCGTCGACATCGAGCTTGCGGAAGGCGTCTGCCAGGCCGAATATGTCGTTCTGCTGGAACTGGGGAAACTTCCTGTATTTGGTGGTAAAATAGTCAGCGGTTTGGTCAACAACGACGCCTCTTCCTCGGCTCAGCCCATCTCCCGAGGCCGTTGCGCGCCGAAACGGGAGTCCGGGATGGCGGGGTGCTGGTGCTGGTGCTGGTGCTCGTACCTCTGCAGCTTGAGGACGTTCATGATTGCGTGTGTATGCACTCTATGTTGTTGCTAATTGGAGATGATGCTAGATGCAATATGGTGTTGGAAAGAGGGAGGCAGTAAG
The DNA here is from genome assembly GCA_001702395.2 of Diaporthe helianthi. Classification (NCBI taxonomy): domain Eukaryota; kingdom Fungi; phylum Ascomycota; class Sordariomycetes; order Diaporthales; family Diaporthaceae; genus Diaporthe; species Diaporthe helianthi. The sequence goes on from MAVT02000516.1 coordinate 3,721, forward strand.
ACCAAGGAAACACGCAGCGGCCTAAGGAGGTTGTCAGGTCGGGTCGAGTCGCATGTGAGGGGGGCAAGACAGGCTGGAGGAGGGATCAAACAATCGCTTAATCAATCTGTATTAGCCTGCCCAGGGCGGCTGCCAGGGAGCTGTCGGGTTGGTGACTGGCGGGGCAGTGGAGGAGCAAGCAGTAGGCGGCCGGGGCGGGCATAAACTTGTGGGAACCTTGCAGTATGACGTCTCTGATGAGCCAGGGGCATCAATCAAGCTCGCAGCCTTCGCTACTCTCTGTTAGGCACCTCTGGCCAGCAATGCATACAAGCCACGGCGGGTTTATTACGCGTACCACGTTCTGCCCGCAGCAGGTCAAGCGAGCTGCCAAGGAGGCCTTACGACGCATTGCTAGTTAGGCAGTCATCTTTTTTTCTGGATCGCCCCCAATTTAGGTTCGCAACTCCATACCACCTGCGTGGCCCAACCCAATTCCGCCCGATGCATGTGGCAGCTACGACGAATTGGACATAGCGGGGTACTTCTCCCACATGCAATTTTGGCCATCGTCATTCGCGCTGACTCGAGGTATCTTTCTATCCGCATAAATGCTGACCGCTGTGAAGCTAACTTCATCTTCACAACTTGGTGACTGCCCTTCAGAGAAAGTTTTCCTTCTTCACTCAAAATATCGAGTGAAGCTTTCTGTAGCAGTCACTGCTTCTGATCCTGTCCAAGGTCAGGCTCAAAATGTACTCAACTCACTCTTCACAGATGAAAAGAGCATTGCTACTGTCTAAATGAACCATCGAAACTAATGACTTCTTTCATGAGCGGGCGGGCTCTGACGTCGGGCATTCCTTGCGCAGGCTCGGTGGTGTGGTGTGGTCGTCACGTCGCATTCGGCTCAACCCGACACTTTCTCATCGGTCGAGTATGTGTCTCTCACGTTGAGGATAGCCTCAACTTGTACTGTGGTATTTGCTATTTTTATTTCTTAGCTGTGATTCAACACCTGCCGTCCGGATTGTATCCCGCATTCTCAGCTCTTCCGTGTTGATTGGATCCCCCTGGACGGCGGAGAGCAACTGTCCTTGCAAATGTCTTTCTGGCCCCGATCGTCCCGACTCGGCTGGCCGGAGCCCATCAACCCGGACGACATGACATCTATCTCTGTGTCTTACCCACCCTTATTACTTAGTGGTCTTTGACCTAATAATGCACATATCCAACTCCTTCCATTCCGTCTGCCGACCTGTTCCTAAAACTTTATTCAGACCCTTCATCCCAGCTACAGACGTCTCTCTCTCCTCCCTATCAAACAGAAAAAAGGAAAAAATGGCAAGCAGCAGCACAACCCCACTCTGCAAAGTCTGCGAGGATCCCCTCATCATACAATCCGACGAAAACAACGACCAAGAAGGCGGCAGCGAGGGCCCAACCCAGGACGACCTCGAGCTGCCCTGCGGCTGCCACTACCACTGGCAGTGCCTGCTAGACCAGGCGAGCCACATAGCGCTGACGCTGACCTGCCCGTCGTGCGACAAGTACCTCCCCACCAACGCGGCCGGGCCCAGCGTCACCAACCCGGTCTTCCACACCCCACAGCACCAGACCACCATCCGCACGCGCTACGCCTCCGAGGGCGGCGTCGAGGACGACTACGACATCCTGCCCACCCTGACCGAGGAGGCCTACCTCGAGTCACACGCGGACGAGCGGCGGCCCCGCGCCTTCCACACCATGTGCGGCGAGGGCGACGTGCTCGGCGCCGTCGAGCTGCTGAGCGACGCCGCCGCCGAGGGCGAGGACGTCGCCGCCATCCTGGCCTACCGCGACTCGCTCACCCGCGGCCGCACGGCGCTGCACCTCGCGCTGGAGAAGGGCCAGGAGGACGCCGTCTGGCTGCTGCTGTTCCTGGGCAGCCCGCGGCTGTCTCTGGATAATTTCCCGCAGGAGGCGCTGGACGCCGCGAGGGGCATGGGCATCGACCGCATGCCGGAGCGCCGTGGTGAGGATGTCCGTGCTGTGCGGGATGATGACGGTCGGACGCCCGAGGACTATGCTAGGGCTTTGCCGAACCTGTGGGACCGGTTGATTAATGCGGGTGTGTTGCGGCCCTGAGCGGGCTGTGGGCTCTCTGCACCGGGGCGCAACGGTCAAGGCAGTGGCTGGTTGTATGGACGATCTCAGCACTGGGCTGTGACAACTGGTCACTTCAGCCTGGGAGTGCTATGTAATTGTGCAAAGAATCATCGTGTGGCTCCAACCACCGCAGTAGCCATTGTATTACTTATAAAAAAACGAAAATAAAAAGGAAAAAGAAAGTAATCAATTTGCGCTACTCCCATACAACCCAGAAATACGCCCTACCGGATGAACCTTCGTATAGCAGAGGTACCTTCAAGTACGAACAACGAGTGCAGGGATCACATCGTGATGCGCCCTTCGCGAAACACGGTTACGTCAGATTAATATTCACTTTCAGATCAACGCCCGTGTCAGTTAGTGCTCACTTACAAAGCATTAGACTCCTCACTATGATCAGTCTAGAATTGCCATACCCCCGGCAGATCTAATGCGGCTGAAGATACACAGAACGCCATGCTGCTGAATACCTAGCCAAAAGCCGCCTCAGGTACGAAAGCAAATAATACCAGGAAAAAGAAAACGCCAAGTCACCGCCCGCCAGTCTTCATAGCCCAATCTCATCTAGCAGCACAACTTGCCCTTCTAAAATGAATGCCAATGTCTCTGTGCGAGTACCAAGAAGACAAAAGGCGTCCTTCACTTCCGTCTCCCCGCATCCCTCCCCTCACCCTTCCTCGAGAGCAACTGGCTCAGAACAAAATGCGCCACATCCTCGTCCGACCAGTACGCCATATGGCTGGCGATGGTATTGATCGGGTTGAAATCCAGCGCCCCCTCCTGGAGGCTGTAGTCGACGCGCCCATTCCTATTGAGCGCCCGCACCTTCAGCTCCTCCTTGCGCAACCGGGCTGCCTTGTTTTCCTGCGCCAGCCACTCCTGCCTCTCCGTCTCGTCGAGGGCACTGCCGCCCTCCTCCTTGATTATGTCCGTCCTGCCCTTCTGGAACTTGCTGTACAGCGTCTCCAGGTCGTCGTCCAGGAGCGTAATGTCGTTACCGCTGATGCTCTTGCGCCCGCCCTGCTCCTCGGCCAGCTGGCGCTTGCGCTCCGCCGCTTTCTGACTGAGGCTTGTCGTCGAGTCTTGACGAGAGATGACGCCGGATGAGGTAGAGATGTTCGTCCCAGCGGCTGGGCTCGGCGTGTGGTGCTGCTGCTGCTGCTGTTGCTGTGAGGCGGTGATTTGCGCCACATCTTCCTGGGTCAAGCCCAGACTGCGGTTGAGCAGGTTGCTGGCCAGGCCCGCACTGACGCTAGCCCATAGCCCGCTGACACTTTGCCCGACCTTGGCTCCAATACCGGAGATGCCCTGTGGAGCCACAGCTCCAAAGATACCCTTCTTGGTGTAAGGCAGGCTCTGAGGCTTCAAGGTAGACATGGCGGGTGAGATGAGGGGCTCGATACGATAGGATATCGGGTCAGATGGGTAGAAGATATTGAACATCTGGGACAGCTTAGGCGAGGATATAGTGTAGGACAGGCCCGTAACTGGAGAGATGCGGTTGTGATCGACTGGTAGAGGCGCCGTGCGGAAGGGATCGTCAGCTGCATCCGGATCAAAAGGACTGTTTGCTGGCATTCCATCCGTTAGGTGGCGTGCGCTGATCGTTCTGGTGAAGTTAGTAACAATGAATGTACCATGCCGTGAGATATAAACACTTACCGCCCCTTCAGCATTTGGAACAGTCCGATTGGCGAGCCAAGGCAGTAGAAATCATCAACGTCGAAGTCAAAGGTCAAGTCTTGCGGGTCTTTCTTTGCAGGCTTCGGGGTTTCAGATGGCCAGATCCTCAGCGGGTTCTTGGGCTGTTCGGCTTGTTTCCTCGTCTCCTGCTGGCGGCAGAGGATATCAAACATGATGGCAGATCCGAGGGAATGGCCCATGATGTGAACCTTGCCCTTGAACCCAGGGTTCCTCTCGATGAAAAGATTGTAGATCCTGTTCGCCTCTTTGAATACGATCTCGGAGATCTGCTCTCTGTAAGCGCTCTGGTAGAGGAGCACGTCCAATGCCAGATCAGAGATCAGTGATCTCGCAAATGCCACCCCCTCTACTGTTATATCATCGAGGGAGGGATCTGGTACATGAGTTAGCGAAAAAGCCAACCATTTCGGCAGCGGATACTTACACTCGTCTTCCTCGGTCGTCGCAAGGCCGATGTCCTGCTCCTTCTTCTTCTCCTCGCGCTTCCTGGGGAAGTCTAACAGATGACGCCAACATACGGGCAGCACCTGCACGCGAGAATTACCAGGGCCTACACCGATTTCCGAGTTGAGTGCTCTTAGATCCTCAGAAGTGGTATAGACAGACTTGAGTGTCTTCCTCAGCGTATTGACATCGTGGACGAAATTGATACTTTCCATCCGCAACCCGAGCAACTGCCCAATGCCGTGGGTGATCAAGACAAGGTGCTCAATTTCACGCCCCTGAGTTTCGCCAGCTGGTGCGTTGTAGTCATCCTGTATCTCCTTCTCCTCTCTCTTCCTCACAGCTTCCTCCTCTAGCTCAACATCGCGGGTTTCGCTCTCGAGCAATGTCGATATCTGCTGCTTCAGAGTATCACCTCGTGCCTCGATCGCTGTCTTGACTGTTCCTTCTTCCTCCCCGCTCGAAGCTGTTGCGTCGATGGAGTCGGACCTCGTTGTCGGGGGCGCAGACCTCCGTTTGCGTGCCCTGTCAAGCTGTTCCTCCGTGTTCTTGTCATCGGTTGGTGTGGTGGGCGCCTTGTCATCCTTGGAGGAGTCCGTCTTCGGCTTGGCCTTTCCCGGCTCTGTGTAGCCACGAACAAGCCTGACGCCGCTCATATACCCCCCTCCAGCGAAGCGTTCGTACATAGTCGAGGTCACCCAGGACAATACGCCGTCGGAGTTGAGCCATGCTGTCGTCGAGTCTTGATATGTTGCTACCGAGTTCATCCAGGCACCAAACAACCTGTGTGTCTGGGGTGGCCCCTGTGGCTTCAACGACGGGTCGGCCTGCGCAGCGGCCTGGCCCCGGAGATTATCAATGGATCCCTTCGGTGTCACATCCCCCTTCTTGGGTTTGTTGTCGTTTCGGATCCTTGGGGCTAACCAGGAGTTAATTCTCCGTCGTTTGCTGGGTCGCTCTTCCAACTCACCGGGATAGAGCCAGGGTTTGCACTTAAGGTAGCCCTCCTCCAGTTGCGCTGCGAGATTCTCCTCACAGGGACGGAGATTCGAGCCCTCTTGATAGAACCAGCTGCCACGGCGCACATCGTAGACTGGGCCCAGCCAGTAGACTGGGGCGAGCTCACGTTTCTCTATGTCGACATCGAAGAGGAAGTCTTCATTGACTGGGACCTTAGTTCCACCTTCTTTGTCGCTCTCTCCGGAGTCCGACGACGTCAAAGCCATTCTTGGGCCTGAGAAGTTCCTATTTGGACCCGAGTTACTGCGTTCCCGCTCTGTTCCTGTGCTCTCGAGGACGCCCTGGTATGCGATCTCGATCGATCGTGTGTCATTGTTGGAGAATGGGACCCATTTCTTGGGAAGCTGGATTGGTTTTTCATCGGGCCTTCGTTTGCCCCTGATGAGCTGCGGCTTGCGCTTTGGTACCTGTAATGGTCGAATATCAGCGACGTGTCTGCCAAGCACGGGCGTGAGAACCTACATCAACAGCATGGAACCACTGGACCTTGAGGTTTGGACAGTCTGAGGGGTATTTCCTGGCACTAATTCCGTATATGGGGTTAATGCTGTGGTCGCCTCCCTGGGGTGCAGGTGCCGGCTTGGGTGGAGATGGCGCCGATGCCTCCTTGGGCGTGGGCGTGGGCGTCGAGCTCCGGCTGACGGACCAGGGGTTGATAGAGTCCACCGCAGAAGCCCATGTTGACTTCTCTGCCTTCTTGTCGGCACCGGATCCAGAGGCCATAGTCTTATGCCATGCGGGCGAGGCTTGCGAGAAAGACCAACTCCTGACAGAGTGGCGCCTGGCGTGGCTGGCTGCCGCCCTCCTCCAGGTGCTGTGCGCCACAGAGCTCTGCGTCTTGGGATGCTGATGCACGAAGCACGGCTGTAAACAATCGGTGTGTGTTGGGGTTGCGATTTGCAGTGTCCGAGCAGGCAGCTGAGTCGTGAGCGGAAAGGATTTCCCTCGTAACGGCTTCAAGGAAGAGGTGGTGGGTTGTTTCGCCAAGACGACAAGAGAAGTAAGGAACTTGGGAGGGCAGCATAAATTCAGCTTGACGTGACGTCGCAGGACATAAGGTGCATGTGAGGCGACGCAAACAAGTACGAGGATTATGCGACGCAGTCTTGTATTAAAGGGTCATTAAAGGGTCAAGCTATGTCCGGCCAGATACATAATTAGAAGTTGTCATGATAGGTGATAGGTGATAGGTGTCTCAATTGCAGGTGCGCCCCGGCCCCCAATGAGGGTCTGTGGATGCGACCACGCGGCTCCGCCTTCAATCAGCTGAGTGGTTTCTGGCAGTCCAGAAGAAGCTACGACGTCCCGTGCAGGCCGTCCCGCCACTTACCGTTTTAAGGGGCAGATCGCCCGGCAGCAACCGAGCAACTACTGCATTAGCTTGTCGTTGCTCACTGCCTGTCTGGGCTCTGGCTGGTGGGCTCTGGCTGGCTGGCGACCCAACTCCAGCTTGATGAGGAATATTGCAGCCGTCGGTCGCATGCCGTGTTGATCAATTTCGCGTTGGAGTCTGTCCACCGTTTTCCAAGGGGGCCCAATGTCAGTGCTTTCCACCGATTTCCACAGCTTCCCACCCGCAATTCGCCCGAGCGAATCATCTCCAACATCAAAACCCCTTGGCGATGCAAAACCATCGCGGTTCCCGGTCCTTCCGGTCCCACACTTCCGCCCATCTTCCCGAAACTATTCCTCTCTCTTGTCATCGCGATGGCTTATCGCGATGACTTATTTGCAGGGCATTCATAGAAGGCTAACAGAACCATCATGCCGGCTTGAGGGACCGTTTCACTCGGATGACGGACATAGCACATGGTGTATGTAGGTTGACTCCGACCAACATCAACACAAACTGCCAAACTGCGTGGTCGCCCTTGGCAACTGGCCAGAAACCACCCCAACTTCTTTGGTGATTCCGGGTAGTAAGGATTTCAGGCAATACAGTAAGCAAATTCGACGGAGCTGTCATTGACGAACTGGAATAAGTGCAGTTACATATGGATCCATTGGCCATTTCAAAGCGCACGCCCGAGGAGCAGAGAAAACAGGAGGGATTTGATGGCATTGTAGGGAACTTTAAACGGAAATCCTTGCTCTCTTTCCCATTGTTCATCGACTGATCGAGCCTCAAGTGCACATCCCTTTAGGAAGGCTCGTCACTCTAACCGGATTTTCATTAAAGTTAATTATGTGTGGCTGTTTGCGTTTAGACGGCCCTAATCAAAAGGCTTTCGTAGTCGAGTTTGGCACATTGCTCCCTCAATGCGATTCTTTTGATGACTTGATGTCTTGAGCATTTTCATGTGCGAAATAATTCGAAAGACTTCCCAGAGCTTTACATTAAGTAGTATTGTTCTTAACCCATAGACACTTAGACAACCTCAAGGCGGATAGTCCGTTTATATAGTAGTAAACGCTCAGAGACCTAGCATTTAAAAAAACATGTAGTATTAAAACGCCTGTTTTTATAATTATATAGCTAAAGCCTTACAATATATAAATAAAGCTAGAAATAAAGCTAGAAAGTATTACTTTTAATAATAGTATTTATTAGAATTACTACTATAAGTAGCTTAAGAGTTAATAAGTAGTAAAGTAGTTATATAGTAAAACTAAATATCTTTCTTAAAAATAGTTTACTACCGTTAAAAACTATATAAAAGTACTATTTCCTATATAAGTTAGGCTTCTAAGGATAAATTATATAAAATAAGTAATGTTTAAAGCTACTATTATTTTAAATAAGGTTCTACCTTTACTATTAAATATATATTCTAGATAACCCTTGAAGCTTTTTATAAAATTACTTTCAAGAAATTTTATAAACTACTATTTACTTAAGTAAAACTACATTAAGTAAGGTAACTATATTTTATTATCTAAATTTATAGCTATAATAGTTTATAAATAGTAATATAAATAAAGATAAATAAATAAGTTTATCTTTATACTATAGTAAGTCTTTACTTTAAAACGAATCTATTATATATTAAAATACTTAATATTTTTTTAAGAAACTTTAGTAGATCTTAAGCTAAAGTTTTACTATATTTAAACCTATATAAATCTCACCTAGGTAAACTTAACGTAAAAAGTTTCTAAAGTATAATATTAAAAAGTAGATATTACTAAGTTAGATTAGCTTAGAAATAGCTATACTTTTATAAACTAGAGAATACCCTAGTTATAAACAACAAATTTAGTTAAACTTAAATATACGTAATTAACTTTTTTTATTTTATAAATTTTAAATTAGCTTTTAAGTAAATATATAATAGGTTTTAGTAGCTTTATTTTAAATAATCTTTAAAAAATGTAAAGAAAAATATAGGAACTTTGTTTTTTTTAGGAAAAAAAGGGGGGGGGGAAGTGAAAAAAAGTAAAAAACAAATTGAAAAAAAAGTTTAAAAAAAGGTTAAAAAAAAAGTAAAAATAAAAAGTAAAAAGAAAAAGTAAAAAAAAAAGGTAAAAGAATTCTTTTAACTTAAACGATGAACCTCATATTTCTAAGGTTTTAAAATTATAATTACAGAACTCTAAAAAATCCTTTAATTAGAAAAACGTCTTTTTCAAAGTAGTTGACTTTGGGTAGGATTTGCGGTAGAGCGCCGAGACTTTCTAAGCCCCACTGTAACTCCGGCTCCACCTTCTCTACCCCGGAGTACTTGACTCTCTCACTTCAACCAAGCCACCTTTCTCTACGTACTAAGCACCGAGTCTGTTCATACCATGTATTCACTTTGCAGACACCTAGTATTTATGGCATAACCTTTTTCTCCAGCCACCTTCAATGCATGCCACTTCTATTGCAGCGCTGTCTCAGTCTTTAATTCAGTACAGCGTTGTTTGACGCACTTCCGAGCACTTCAGGCTCGCTTTTCCGCCTTCCTAAGCACGAAATCACGTCCACATCTCGAGTCACGCGACCTTGGATGCCCAAATGAGGGTGTGGGACCAGTGTTTACTCTCCAGTCGACTTTGTCGCAAGACCAACACCTGACTGTAGTCATAAACCATTTGAGCAGTTGCGTCTCGAAGCCGCCACCAGACACGATGGCACCAGTACCCGCTATGACGTTCCCTCGTTTCCTCGACCTCCCATTCGAGATACGCTGGGCAATCTACGAACTCTGTCTCCCCACCCGTGTCGTCGACAGCGGAATTGTCCCTGATCTCATTCTATCCAGCGTGCCGTTTTTTCTCGCCTCTGGCGACCTAGGACCAGCCTTGCAGTATATTGTGGGCAAATACATTAGGTTGCCTGTCATTGCCAGGGCCATTCCTGAGGTGTATCGCAAGGTGAGGCAGCATGTGATACCTCCACCGGTGGACATGGGGGCCTGGAACTGGGTTGACTCCGCTTCCGGTGGTCGGAGAGCCTATTCCCAGGATCCAAGGCCAATTCTTTTTGACCCAAAGTCTGACGTCCTCTACATTTCACCTCGCGATTACGATGACGACCCGCAAGTGCTTGAGAGGAGCCCATGCTGGCTTGCGAGGAGCGCGGATGCAGTCGTAGCTCTTGAGGCATGGGCTATGGAAGCTCCCGACTTGTCCCCTTCAATCTTCAAATACACCCCTTCCATCATGAACTATTGCCTTCTGGGCAGAAAACGCTGCATCATCGTCCTCAGCGAGACGAGACTCATTAAACCGATGGAGTCGATCATCTCGTGTGGTCTATTCGGTCTTTTCGGTGAGGCACGAACCGTCCTTGTGGACGTCGATGACTTCGAGCTCATCGACTACTACGACAAGAAGCTCAATGGCCAGGATATCCATCCCCGCGACTGGGATGAAGAGGACGAACCACTCAGGCTCGGAGGCATCAGGCGATACAGTTCACACGGTACCGTGGGTCCGCAACGGGCATGGGACGAAAAATCGCCGGTCGTGAGCGCCGAAGATCGAGCCCAGCTCATCGCTGATGACAAGAACGAGGTGCTGCGCCGACTCAAACTGGCCTGGCTGGGAAACAACGGGTGCTGGGATCAGCCGAGCCGGGAGAACCCCAATTTCGTGCCACACGAACACTTGCCAAGCCTTCCGCCGGATTGGAACAAGGTATTTGACGAGCAGCATCCGAACGCCAAACTCTGGCTGGACAAGCTGCCGGCCTTCTCTTTTGCCGTGCGGCTGCACGCCCAAGATCTCGAAGAGTGCAAGATGCTTTGGGCAGCTGAGATGGCCTGGGCTTTGGGAAGACGACAGCGGGCTAGAAGGAGACGCGAGAGTTTTGACCAATATCTGAGAGAAAATGGTGTTTAGGGCCTGTTGGCATTCTCCCAACAGGATCTCGCTGAAGCAAGTATCACTCGGAATCGAACTCATCATGGGACCTTCAGGTTCGAGGTTGTTGGAGGGCGACAGCAGCGGTGGAAAATCCCAAGACTGCTGCGAGCTTTGGTGCCCTTCCAATGCCTTCCACTCGAAGCAATTTAGTCTAGCACGACACTGCTTAACCCACTTGCAGTTCAGGCTGTTCAGAACGGACCAGGCCATGGGCAGAAGTGCCTTGTAGAACAGTGTGGAGCTAATTGACCACGGGATTCTCCAAGTTCTTTGCTGATAAACCTAACTTTCGCTCCTTAACTCAATTATCGCTTCGGAGATATGGTACGATAGAAAGAACTTATTCACTACTACTTCTTCCATCACTCGTTCTTCACTGATATCTGGCTTAAGCTTGGACCCCATCACCACCATCTCAGAAGCCGGTCAGCCTGTCCGCTTTAGGTCGCGTTCAGCTAAGTTGGGACGTGTACCCGCCTTCTCAAAAGGAAGCAACAGTCAACTGGTCCAATCCTTTGACACTGTGTTGCGCACCGACACACAATGTCAGCAATAGGACATCAAGCTGCCTTGGTAGCTTCAGCTCCGGAAGCTTGGCGGTCTTAATCCACCCCACCAAAGCAATTCAAACTATACCAACAGTTCATTAGCAGGTTGAGGGAGAAAGGCCATGGTCCGGCAGTGGACACCCTAGCAGAGCACTTCAGCTCTTCCTGAATATTACAGCAAAGCTTGTGCGTTTCCATCCCAGGGAGGAAAGATACAATATTGGAGTGACTAGAGGGGAAGAAAGGAGTTTTCAATAGGCATACGATGTCATTTTTACGCGTCTCTTAAATAAAATGAGCAAAAAGCCTACCGGATGGCAGCATTGTTGATGATGTCACCCAAGTCCCGTGACATGGCGTCGATATCGCGGAGGGGCATCCCTGTCGTGCCAGGGGCCGAGCCGCGACAAACCACTTCCCTTTGAACGACATCCCCTCTAACCACGACCTCACTGCTGAGAACTGGGGTCATGCGAGACTCAGATTCCCGTGTTACGAAAACCAATTTGGGCACATACAAGTGAAAATGTGTGGAAGATACGCTCTCGCGCTGGTATGACCTCATCGACCCAAACCCACACCCCCAGACCCGCGTGGTAAGCTAACCAGGCAACCGCAGCGCCCGTCGCAGGTGCGCCAAATGCTACAGGACGATGACATGCCGGTCTGGGACGCACCAGCTGACGAGGGTGACGGCGCACCTCGCCAAAGCTACAACTTCGCGCCAGGATACCACGGCATCGTCTATCGCGCAGACGTGCCCGACTGGGGCGCCGGGCCGCGCCGTGAGGCCAAGTCCAGCAAGGGTGCGAAGGATGCAACTGAGGACGCGTCCACGGAACCTGAGACCAAAACTCAGGAGGAGGCTGATGGAACTGAGGCCGAAGGCGATGCTGAGAACGCGGAGACGCACTACAAGCTCCAGTCGATGAAGTGGGGCCTCATCCCTTTCTGGACGAAGCGGAACCCGGACTACGGCTCGATGATGAAGACGATCAACTGCCGCGACGACTCCCTAGCCCAGGCGGGCGGGATGTGGAGCTCGATGAAGGGGCGGAAGAGGTGTATTGTCGTTGCGCAGGGGTTCTACGAGTGGCTGAAAAGTGGCAAGGAGAAGATGCCGCATTTCGTGAAGCGCAAGGACGGGCGTCTCATGTGTCTCGCTGGGCTCTGGGATTGCGTTCAATATGAAGGTAAGCAATTATCCCTCTCTCCCATCCCCTTCCTGGAAGAGACGAGTCTCCATGCAAGCCCTAGTAGGAGGTGGACTCACGAGACTGCAGATGATGACCAAAAACACTATACTTACACCATCATCACGACGGATTCGAACAAGCAACTCAAATTCCTCCATGACCGCATGCCAGTTATCCTTGATCCTGCCTCGGACAACATGAAGACGTGGCTTGATCCCCAACGTTTTGAGTGGTCCAAGGGTCTCCAGGACTGCCTCAAGCCGTTTGAGGGCGAGCTGGAATGCTACCCGGTGAGCAAGGAGGTTGGAAAAGTCGGCAACAACTCCCCCACCTTCCTCATCCCTATTTCAAGCAAGGAGAACAAGAACAACATCGCAAATTTTTTCGCCAATGCCAAGCCGAAGAAGGACACATTGACAGCCGACGTGGAGGTTAAGAAGACGGAAGAAGGGAAAGAGGAGGCAATCGAGATAAAGACGGTAGATGAAGTAGCCGACACCGCAGATGACGGTGGCATTGGAATCTCACCAGCCCCTGGAACGAAGAGGAAAGCAGACTCCGAGCCAGAGGATAAGACAGCGCATCCCACTAAAAAGGGCCCTGTTCCTTCCTCGCCAAAAAGGACCAAAACATCCCCCACGCCATCCCCGAGCAAAGTGACGAAGGGCGCCAGGACAATCAGTTCGACGAGCAACGGCACCAAGAGCCCAGCCAAGGGGAAGTCGAGTGGGACGCAGAAGATAACAAAGTTCTTTGGGAATAGTGCTTGATGAAGTGCTTGTTTTGCCGATGTTTAGAAATTGCAATTCTGCTTGGTGTCTGGCGTCCAGGATTGAGAGAAAACGGACCGCATTTTAATGGGGACGCTGTCCTACAAGAGGGGTGGTATCTCGCAGATGGATCATGGATGTTCTACAGGAGATTATCCCACAAGAGGAAATATTAAGCGACGCTATCCTCTGGGACCCTATTCCGGTGGAGTTTATCCCATAAGACGGTGCCCTTTTAGAGGACAATCCACAGCTTTGTTTCCTTTCTTTCTACCTCTACCAGGACATCGGTGGCCCTGGCCAGTTTTGGGAACTTGCAAAAGTCGTCTCTGCTCAACATGGTCCACTTGCCTCGTCCCTTCCTTCAGTGCTCTTGGATTTGGCCACATTGGCAACAAACAACCTCGGAAGTCACTACGGCGGTCAACACTGAACCTACTCCCATCCCGACCGCCATCCACAATCCCAAAATTCATTCCTCAACTGTCTTTATCAGACACCACCAACGTTTGAGCGTTGGCCCATCAGTTATATCGTTTCCAAGATATTTCCTTGCCCCAGCCCCCCCCCCACTACAACAACGAAGATCGCATTTTATCAAGATGGTGGGCCTGCTCGACCTTCCACTTGAGCTTCGAGAGCCAATCCTGCTTGATGTCATCTTTGATACCATTAAACAGCAGCCAGCGCAGCCCCCGACCCTCGATGAAGCCGTCATTGGTGATTACCGATGTGTGCAAGTATTTGAGCGCGGCCGCAACGGTTCTGTGCTCAGCTTTTGCAGTTCTCTCAAGCGCCATGCGATGTCATTGCTTCACGTCAACCAAAAGATCCGCAACGACGTTATATCTTTCGTGCTTCCAGGCCTAGCTCAACACACCAATGACGCCAAGTTGGATATTATCATCAAAAAAGGTCCACATCCTCGCCCAGTCAGCTTGTGGGCGACTTGGCTCTCAGCACCATTTCCAGCCTACCATTTAAATACTCTCCACATGCAAATCCGATATTTTCAGGATCATGTTTCCTGGGAACACCACCCTTCGAGGATCCTCCGTAGTGTAAAGGATTGTGATTCGTGGATTGACTATGGAACTGCAGACATGCTGCTTAGGTTTGTGGCCGAGCAAACCAAGGCACACGGTGCTTCCATTCATGAGCGACAGAGGATCACAATCACCAAGGGACGCCTAAAATCACACCGCACGATCCAGAAGCTTGTCATCGACATTCCTGTCGATCCAAATGTACCAACTTCGCGCGGGGAACGTGTGTACTGCTCCGGGTGTCTTCCGAACACCACTTCGACATGGGACGAGGCAAACTTTTGTATGGTGCCGACTGGAAAACGCACAGCCTTGATCCTCGCCAAGTTTCTGCGCGAGAAGCTGTTGGAAATCTTCCACAGCGTAGCCGAATCCCTCGAGCAACCCGACTACACGACCATTAGAATCATCTTCGAACGAGTTGGAACCATTGACCTGAATGTTCACGGCAGACTATTCGAAAGCATAAACTTGGGTCAAATCCTCGCCAAAAGTCCCCGCACGGAATACCGGTGGGGACCATTTTTAGCCGGAGGCAGGGCCGATTTCTTCGCGTGGAAGAGAGCTGCTGAAGACCAGCGAATGGCAGCCGGATTCGAGCCAGTCAACCACTCAATGCAAGAGCATGAGTTGTCAGGACCTCTAGGGTTGATAGGAAGCATTCTGTCAAGAAGAGTCGACAGTATTTTGGTGAAGGATCCTGGCGATGATGTTCCCCCTGCGAGACAGCGAGTACCCAGGGACCCAGTGGTTTTTACAGGAAAAGCTGCCTTAATACAAGAGGATGGCACCAGAATTTCTGGGGATGCAACCTTTCATCGTCCTGCAATGTTCGTATTGGGCAACATGTTATTCGTCGACCTAGGCTTCGACACCTTCGACACGTATGGTGAAGTCCCACTCCTGTCGGACTCGGATTCTTCGTTCAGTGGAATAAGAGGAGAAGAGGTTAGAGAAGAAGAGATTGAAATCTTCAAGGCCGAGGCCATAGTCATTTCAACTTATGATTTCGAAGAGACCATCATTTCGGGGGACGCCATTTTCTACGGTAGTGCAAAAGCCAGCACAGAGCAGTCCTCGTCCTGTTCATACCACGATCTTTTTCCGAAGGTCAATTACTTTGGCGGTTATGACATCTGGAATCCCGAGTTTTAATCTGCCTGCAGATGAGGGCTGTCCGGGTACGTCTGCTCTGTGCTAAAGGCAGAAAAGGAAAGGAGTTGGAAGACTTGGTCTAAAGGAAGGCGGAGAGAGGGGGAAAAGCGCATCGATTGGCGAACACAGAGTTTGTGATCAGCCATGTGAGTGAGAAATGGCCTGTGGGACTTGAGATTCTTGACAGAAAGCTGTGACCTGGTGGTCGACTTGACCACATTCTATTCTTGGCCTGGCACTGCAATCTTCTATGCCGTGCTCTGGCCCATTATGATTACCAATTTTCTTTTGGAGTAGGATTTGCGATGCTACACCTGGGGAGTGCGAGGGAGCTGTGCATCATGGGATTAATGGAGGAAAGAAAGAAAAAATTGCACACACTCAAGGAACGAAGACGAAAGGAGTCGTGGTCCCGTTGGGTGTGTGCTGCCGCACTTGGCCACCTGAACCACGGAATCCCATGGCACAGGAACAAACACAAACAACACTAATGACTCCCTTCTTTTCTTCTGTGGCCAATAAAGAATTTTATGAAAAGTTCACTCTAAATATGTCATGCACTTTCCACCAGTGACCCATGAAATAAATTGGAGGGAAGACACTTTCGTACAAGAGGATGCTCTATGAGAGGACATCAGAGTGATAAGAGGGTGTTCTATGGGGATTGACTCCTCAAAAGATTGTCTAGTCACTACGATGGCCTTCTGTAGTGAAGGAGACAGTTTCATTCGTACTCCGTGCCCAGGTATCAATCTGTACGGATGGAACTAGTAAGTCAGCAAGAGAAAAACGGATATCCTAGGATAGCATGATTGCAAGGACTCCGTAATAAGAAACCACAAGTTTCAGAACAGAATAGATTGTGACTGGTGTTGTTTTTATGCAGGGTATCTTTTATGCAGTATACAACTTTAGAAGGATGACACAGTACCCGTGTAGGTAGGTACATACATACACATGTGCGATCTAAGCCGCCGACTCATCCTGCTGATCTTGCTCCTCAGACCCTGAATCCGAGGCATGATCCCACAAGAAGGAGTCCCAGGCGCCCAGATCCAGCTTCTGCGGGGCAGGTGACTTGGCCACGGGCGTCTGTGGTGGTGTCTGGGCAGCCACCGGCTGCGGCTCTTCGGCAGCCCGTCCGGGGGCATGGGCCTCTGTGGGTTTCTCCTCAACGGGCGTTGAAGGCGCATTTCCAACAGGTAGCCACTGGTCGGCTTCCGGCCTGATTCCCATCGCCTCTTCAATATAGAGGGGAACGGCGACCTCCTCCGCTTTGAAATTATCCCGCACGGCCTTATCGAAATCGTCCTCATCCGTCTGTTGCTGCCTTAATGCTTCCTCCTCCTCCGCCATCGCCGCCTTGTTCTCTTCCACCATCTGCTCCATCAACCTGATCGCCTTGGCCTTGTCGGTGATATATGAGAATGCCCGCATGGTCCAGTCGTCGCTGGTGAAGCCCGCGCTTTCCAGGCGACGCATGCTCTCCACGGCCTGTTTTGTGTACCCCTGCTTGGCATACCCTGCAGCGAGGGTATTCCACGTCACAATGCTAGGCTTGACACCATTGATCTGCATGAGCTTCAGGATGTGTTCGGCCTCGAGTGGCAGGCGATTTGAAAGGTAAGCTTGGATGAGGATGTTCCACGTATGGATGCTGGGGCGAGGGTGGCGAATGGGAGAAGTTTCTTCTCCGTGGTGATCGCTGCTGTTTGACAAGGGTGGCTCAACTGTGAAGTTGTCTCGTTCCACTGCTGTTGCTTCGTCTTCTGTTTCCGTTCCACTACCTGCAGTAGTGGTGTCTGCTTTAGATCTTGAGATTTCGGAGTCAACAATGGGGCCTTGAAGGGTTGTAGCCGACTTTGGTCCAGGATCACTGGTCTGCGGCTCAAACGTCTGCCGCAACAAGGGCTGTGTGTCGGCCGCGGCGGGCTGAATATCAGTCATCATGTCTCTGATGATGCTAAGCATGATTCGCAGCATGCCTTTCCATTTCATCAAGGACCTCAGAACGACGTTGTGGACAATTGACCCTTGTTCCCGGACAATACTTCCCGCGACGGGGTTTCCTTCTCTAAGCAACTTCTTGAAGTGGTCATAGAAGAGTAGGACGTCCCTAGGCCGCGGTAGATGCCGTATGAAACCCATGATCATGAGACTCAGTGTCGAAGAAGTAGGCTGAATGAGCTCCTCGGGGTGCAGGTGTTGGATGTCATGGAAAGCACCTCGCATCCTATCTGGTGTGAAACCCTGTTTTTCCATGAAAGTGCGCACATCATTGAATTCTGCTGTTATGAATAATCTCAAGGGCTCAGGCCTGAAAAAACGAGCGAAGATGGCGTTCATCGGGCCCCAGACGGCACATCGCGGCCTGCGCCCTCCTCCTGGGCGGCGAGGTTCCTTCAGGCAAGCCAGAAATACGGCATGTATCAGGTCATTCCACACCACTGCATCATGAATGCCTGCAGCGCGAGCGTTCGATGCGAATTGCAGCATTGCCGTAAAGTCCCCACATGACTTACAGCCGTTCATCATGACTGAGTAGGTGAACTGATCTGGCTGGACACCATGCTGCTTCATGACCTCAAAGACCTGCACAGCCGTCTGTAAATCCTTCTTCACGCAGAGGTTGTGGATGATGGTAGTGTAGGTGATGACGTTTGGTACCAAGTCCAAGTCAAGGAGATCTTGGAAGATCTCAGCAGGCGTCGGCAAATTCTCGTCAAATGCGTATAAAACATCATCCGCGAAGCTCAGTAATGAGGTGCAGATACTGGTGCCAACTGGCGTGTTGATATCGAGGGAGCTGTTCCCGAACAGACCTTGCGCGATATCAAGTGACAGGCCTTTCGTCAGAGGCGTCTTTGCGAATTGACTCGCGAAATGCAGCAAAGTGTTTTTGTGCAACGGAAGCTCACGAGCGACAAGTTGATGAAACCAATCTTCGAGCTGAGTCGGTCGAATAGCTTCCAGGATACAGTAGATGGTATGCTGTGTCAGGCGGATGCGACCTTTCCCTCGATCTTGAGCAGTTTCAATAACCAAATCAGCCAACATCTGGGCGCAGTCCTGCTTCGTGACTAGTTGCATCTCTCGAAGATGGTGTGCTAGAAATTCAAGGCTGTCCTCAATCATGTAGAAGGGCAGGCTAGAGACAGATAATAATGCCTTGAGTACCATGGCACCCTTTTCAGGAGCATGTCGAAGAGTAGTGTACAGGAGAATTCTGTTTCTGGTCCTCTGTTTATGGTCCACAGACGAGTAAGCCAAGAAACTCGCCATGGCTTCGACGCTGTCGAGTGCGAGGACGCCACGATGCATTCGGAGCTCGATGGATGAAGGGCTTTCGCTTTCAGGGTTTGGTATTTCTTTCAGGAGTCTTTTCCAGGCGATGAAATGGACTTTGATGGAATTTGCCTGGTGCCCCTTGGTCACGCTTCTCAGAATTTCAAGCTGGTTTTGGTCCCTTCGACCCAGCGCCAATGGAGGAAGTCGTCGTTTTGAACTGACGACAGCTTGCTGCGCCTGGGGTGGCTCGTCCGGTTTGCCAGGCTCTTGGTGCTCGACTTGTTGGGCACGATCTAGTGCTTCATCGAAAGCAACAGCATCAAAGTCCTCTTCCATTGACTGCGACGACCTGTGCGAGTGTGGCGTATCCGGCGCACGAGGCGACTTCGATGGGTGGGGACTTGGAGAGCCTTGAGGACTTGTTCGGACTCTTCTGACTTCGCCCGATTGTGGCATGGCAAGTCGGAGAGTTCGATCGCCATTCTGGGTGTCTGAGAGCTCGTGGAGAAGGGAAGGGGCCCAGTCACCGTCGGCAGCCCAAAATCGCTCGGCCTCAAATCGCTCAATCTCGTCAAAGTCTCGACCCAGGTTGTTATTATGGCTGTCGTGCTTCGAGCCATCGTTGCTGAGGTTGCCGCTGTCACCTGGGGCGGTCGAAGTATGGTTCATCCGCCAGGGTAGCTGGCGCCATGGCTGGGGCCATCGCCGTGGGCGTGCAGGAGTTCGCCATGGTTGCCCGAGACGCAGGATGCAGGAGCGGCAGACGTACTGCATACTCCTCAGCTGGTCTCTGTCGTTGAACGCCGTCTCCTCAACGGCAGTATCCCTTTCATATCGTCGCCTTTGTTCGCAGCATTTTTTTGGGGGGCGCAGACAAGCTCCGTACGTAGTGGTATTTGCGCGAAGGCTTGGTAGCAACAACAGATGTTGCAAGGGAAAACAGACAATCAATGCGAGCAACGTCGCAAAGCTCCAAACTTTTTCCGGTGTCGTCGTTCCCGGCGCTAGCTCTGACGCTCGGACCACCACCACCCACCGAGAGTTGGGGAAACTTTAAAGGGACCGACTGGCATTGAAGCTTGGCTGCTCAGACAGTAATTTCCAAACAGCATGGGTGTCTCTGTCTCGAACATGTCCACATGGTTGATCACTTCACAACTGTGCTTGGGGCCCCGGGGCTCCAGCATATTTGGGTGTAAGTACGTACTCCTAGTCAATTGTACTGTAATGCCTCAAAAGCCACGCACGATAAGCTTCGCCTGGACGCCCACACCCCGAAGCTTACTAACGAGGCCTTTCGGAGCCTCTAGCTCGAAGGGGACGAAATTGTCAGCTGTGCCCTGCGCAATGTATGTCGCCGGAAAGCCTTCCATAATGCTCAAATACGGATCAATCGGCTTGAAGTCGCCACTTTCCATCCCCTGCGGATAGCAGACATTCAATAACTTCCACTCCGCCATCAGAGCGTACATGAAAGCTGACCTGGGGGTGAGCCAGGGCTCATTTACAATCCTGAGGGGGCACCACTCGCCGTCAAGCCGCACAACTCCTTCAACTGGGATGGGCTTCTCGTTATATACCTGCTGCGTGAACTCAGAGTCCATGTTCGAGAGATTCGTCATCTTCTCCACGCTCATGGACCACCTCGGGTGACCACACATGATGGTTGGTCCAGGTTGGACAAATGGCAAAGATTGCTCGCACCGGCTTAGGAACGTCGAATCCTAGGCAAAGGGCCAAAGCCCCCCCCCCCCCAAGGACATCCCTAGGGTACCAATAGGAAATGCTGGTTTGGCTCTGTCTCATGTTTCAAGGCCATTGTAGATAGTTGTGACTAGTTAATGCATGAGACTTGGTAGGTGGTGTTGACAATATGAGGATGTTGATATCATGTATGATTTCTCTGTGAGGCGCAATGTCTGTCTACAGCACCTGAGGTCAGGGATTATAGTGGAGTGCACGAGAGATGATCATGAAAGTTTGGAGGCTAAAGCGTCGTTCTGCTGCGGAATGTTGGATTGTCCTGGATGTGGCTGGGAGGAAAAATCATTTTTTGTCCAGCTAAGGAACCAAGGTAGCTACCTAGGTAGGTAATTAGGGTAAAATATCCACCTGGGCTGGTCATACTTGTAAACAAGAAAATCATCACCATGAAAAATTGTTTGGGCAGTACCTAGGTATCTTTTTGCCACTCTCAAACACCACTTCAGTACAACAGAACCCCAAATAAGATACTCTTCAGTTTATCTCTAATAATTCCCTCATAAGAAACAATGAGTTTTCTGTGAGAAGAAGATGGCAGTGATTTCAAGCAGGCCCCTCCATTTGGCCTTGACAAAATACTCTGGTGGATACAGTTTCCCAAAAACAAAATGACAATTCAGAGATTGTGCAGCACAACCAACACTTGCGTGCAATCTGTACCCGAGCAGGATATTATAGTGAGAAGATGTCTGTAAATCAAAAGGAGGTCCCCACAGTGGTCTGATACTGTGCACATACGTCGAATGACCAGTAAAATCTCTGATAGGTTAGCAACGAATGAGCTACCTGGGTCTTGGCTCAAGTCCCCCGCAATGAATCAAATGAAGCGACTTGGCGATAACTATGGGCACTGGAGATCATCTGACTTGCCGTTTCTGGTGCTTCCTTCGACACATGTGGGCAAGACAGCTGACGAAGGTGCGTGTATGTGGTTTGGCGTGGTCGAAATCCGAATACTGGGGACCCGAACACGAATACGACCCCCTTGTGCAGTAATACCTGGTCAGTATGTATTGACATGAATCTGTAGTCTACTTTCTATAACTCCCTTCACTTGCCTACATGTCGGTCTTTTGCTTCTCAATTCTTCGAGAAGGACAGTCAATGTGGCCGAATCAGTTCAAATCAGTTGGTCATCAAACATGGCCTCCAAGATCCTCGCCCTCGATTTGCCGAGAACGTTCTCCCTGAGCGCGGTTCCGTGGCTTGCTCTATACGGCTTGTTGCTAGCCATTGCCATCAATGTTCTGCGGCAACAACTCCCTCGAAATAAATCAGAACCTCCAGTTATTTTCCACTGGATTCCATTTATTGGTAATGCCGTGTCATATGGAACAGATCCCTGCAAATTTTACAAAGAGTGTAGGAAACAGGTGCGTTAACTTCATATGTAACTACATTCTCGACCTTCCAAAGTTTGTTGTGTGTCCTGAAGTCGTCTGACACTGACCTGTGCATGACGATATGCAGCATGGCGACATATTTACCTTCATTTTGTTCGGGAAGAAAATGACCGTCTATCTCGGCCTCGAAGGCAACGAATTCATCCTCAACGGCAAGCTCGAAAACCTCAACGCCGAAGAGGTCTATTCTCCGCTCACCACCCCTGTTTTCGGCCGGGATATCATCTACGACTGCCCAAACGCGAAACTCATGGAGCAGAAGAAATTTGTCAAGTTCGGACTTACACAACACGCTTTGGAGACCTACTGCCCGCTGATTGAAAACGAGGTCCTGGGATATGTCAAAGGCTCGCCTGATTTCAAGGGTCGCTCGGGAACCTTTGATGTCCCATCCGCGATGGCCCAAATCACAATCTTCACAGCGAGCCGAACCCTACAAGGAGCAGATGTGCGCAAGATGTTGACAGGAGAGTTTGCACAGCTCTACGATGAGCTCGACCTCGGTTTCAGACCCATCAATTTCATCTTGCCATGGGCGCCCCTACCAAACAACAAGAGACGAGACATTGGACGCACCAAGATGGAGTCTGTCTACATGGATATCATCAAGGAGCGCAGAATATCTGGTCAGAGGGCCGAAGACAAGGAGCCGGACATGATCTGGCACCTGATGAGCTGCGCCTACAAGAACGGCCAGCCAGTCCCCGACGAAGAGCTTGCCGGCATGATGATCACACTGCTCATGGCAGGCCAGCACTCGTCCTCGTCTAGCAGCTCCTGGATCATGCTCCGCCTGGCGTCACGGCCTGACATCGTCGAAGAGCTCTACCAGGAGCAGGTGCGGAACCTCGGCTACGACGGGACCCAGCCGTTCCAGTACTCGGATATCGACAAGCTCCCGCTGTTGCAGAACGTCATCAAGGAGACGCTGCGCGTCCACAGCTCCATCCACTCGATCATGCGCAAGGTCATGAAGCCCTTGGCGGTGCCCAGGACAGACTACATTATCACCCCGGACCACGTCATGGTGGCGTCCCCGATCGTGACGCATCTGAGCGAGGAGTTCTTCCCCCAGGCTGACGTCTGGGACCCTCACCGTTGGGAAACCCGGGTCGAGGTAGAGGCAGACGAGGGCACGGTAGATTATGGGTACGGAGAGGTCAGCAAGGGGATCAAGAGCCCGTACTTGCCCTTTGGCGTTGGTCGTCACCGGTGCATAGGCGAGAAATTCGCCTACGTCAACCTCTGCACCATCATCGGCTCCTTGGTCAGGAACTTCAAGTTTGACACTCTTGACGGGAAATCGCATGTTCCGAAAACGGACTACGCATCCCTTTTCTCAAGACCGGAGGCTCCCGCGCCGATTCGATGGGAGCGCCGTTTCCCCGAGTCCGCATAGCGCTTAGCTGCCGGATGGATGTAAAGAAATGCATGGCTGTAAGCACTGATGCAGTGCGAGTTTAGGAACGAATCTAGATTATAATTCCGACAGACAGACTTCTGCGTTATAGATGGAGCGAGTGTGAGCTCTTGTTACTCCAATAATATTTTGTGAGTATGGCTCAATGGCAGTATTTAGAAATGATGCATCACTGTAGATAGAAATACCGTCCCGTCATAGAAACCCTTCTTTTTTTGGCTGCCGATAAGTCGGCCTTCACATGCACTTAGTCCACATCCACACCCTGTTGCTGAAGACCCTCCACTACCCCATGGATTTCCCAATTTTCTGGTCGCAGTGCACGGCAATATTCTTGTGTCGCTTTGTTTTGTCGCCATCGTCTTCATGTAATGTTGAACCAGCACCTTGAAATGAACCCTTGGGAAAGCATGGTAGCTTCAGTTTTGCCTTGAATTTAAGAGGGCCGCAGAACACTGACCGAGATGTTGACAGCATGGAAAAGTAGTGGTTGGCTAACTATAGAGGTCAACAGTTCTGCAGGACCTTTTTATTTCATTCGTACTTTGTAATACGATTGCAGCAAGATGGACCCGTTTATCTCAATTTTCCTCGTCCCTTGCACTCCCTAAGCCGCCACCGGCAATAAGAAGTACATATTGGCCACTCAACTGGCGAATGTCCTTAGCGTTGATTGCTTTTTTGCACAAGCTCAGAGTCTGTCTGTCCAGCGCAGTAAACTTCTCTGTTGAGTTAGTGCTGAGGCCACGCCTAGCAATAACCAGCTGTTCAGGCTTTTGATTCGGTGCCTTGGCAGCAAGCATTTCGAGATTGACTGGAATTGAACTCTGAATCAGCCATATACCTAAATGAAAAGTCTTGGTTCACGCACGAGGTCCCCAATCAGAGCTTGCCAACTAACCTGGGAAGGCCACGTCGGCTGACAAGCCACTCGACGAGGTCTCGGTGGTGTTAATCATCCAAGAGAATGAGTCTGTCTCCGTGTTAACATCTGTGATATTCTTTTCGGCGATGCGCTAGCATGCTTGGAAATACTCACTGAGTGGGATTGTGTTCTCCGGTAACGCATCCTTTGGAATCCCGTTGGGTATGTCGACATTCATGGCGAACGGTGCCGTGGCAGCCACCGTAAAACGAAGGCCGTCGACAAACTCTGCCTCTTGAATGCCAGGACCGCCAGTAATGTTGACTGTTCTGGTTGCCCCTTGGCCGTACTGGAAAAATATGTTAGACGTATCCAGAGACTTGCGTCCCAGCAACATGTGTTCGCCGTCTAAAGATGTCATTTTGATGATACGGGTTTTGTTTTCCGATCTTTTTCTCCCATCGCATTAGTATCATGAAACTTGCACAGGAACCTCTATAATACGTACATGTGAACATTCCTTTGCCCCTCGGTGATGACCCATGCTTTCCCGTCAGGCGCCAGCTTGCCGACAAAGGTATTAGACACCTCAAATCCTTTCTGTTGTAGAGCAATAGGGTCGTAAGGTAACTCAATCTTGGCGATTAAGTCCTGCGCCGTCTCGTTCATTGTGACTATCCAACTGTATTTGGAAAGATTGGTGAAGCCTTCTCCAGTGGATCCCTTGACAAAGTTTCCCGGGAGAGGTGAGGTGTCATTTGTCACAACGACTGTCCGATTGACTAATTATTAAATCCAATCAGCTGGCAGGCTCTCTTATTTACACTGAAGTAAAGTGGTGTCACGATAACAAGCAGGGCACATCGAATAGAGCAAATTGTCTGGCCTCCCA
>MAVT02000517.1:0-28647 GCA_001702395.2 Diaporthe helianthi
CTAAATAATGGATTCTTTTGTTTTTCCTATTTTAGAATATAGCGCGAAAAAACGCAATTAGAAAGTAGACTATAATAGTTTCCGGAAAAGTACGCGACTCGTTAAGGTGCGTAACTCGTTAGTGTTTAACGTTATTTATATAAATATTAAATCCTAAGTTATAAATGGATTAAATATAAATTACTTTCATTTAAAATATATTAGTATATATTATTTATTATTTATTAGGGTTAGGGGTTTATAAAAAATAATAATACTAAAAAGTAAAATTTAAAGTTTATAAATATATGTATTATACTTTTATACTTCTATTACTTTTAAAGTTATATATATTATTAGTATCTTATATACTAATTATATACTTATATACCCATTATATACCTATATATTTATATACTAGGTATATAGGTATACAATAGGCATACAATAGGTATATAATGGGTATATAAGTATATAATTAGTATATAAGACCCCTAGGTATATAGGTATACAAATATACAGGACCCCTAGGTATACAGGTATACAGGTATACTGTCACATCTCTGGTAGTATTCTATACTTAAAAAAAAACGTTCGCATTTAGCTAAATGTAGTCTATAGCCGATTTCTATCACCTCGCGTAGGCGGGCATCCGAAGGTCTGACCCCCGGGAACTGCCCTCGTCGAAGTTCCCGGTCCGGGGCCCGGAAAGCCTTCGGGCCCGGCCGCCCCGGAGCTCATGAATGGCAGGCATGGGTTGGTCCTGCCGAAATGATGCAACGAACCCCTCTCGATCAATGCTAATAAACAAAATCTACCAGCTCCCAGCCCTCCCAACAACAGGCAGAGCAGGCAGTTGCCAGAACAGACGCGACCTCTCTCTAAACGCCTGACCAAGGCCACGATGGCCCCTGAAGCTGGCGAAGACACCGCAATGGCCAAGGCACGACTCCAAACCGCCCTGCGAAGCTTCCAGTCCTCAGGGCGACCCTTCCAACTGATCCAGCCACACGCACCGGCACCCGTCCCCGCCAGCACAGCTAGCACTGCGACGACGTCCCGAAAATGCCGGACGCTGGTCGTGCTCGACTCGAGCTTCAACCCGCCTACGTTGGCACACCTGCACATGGCGACATCTGCCGTACAAGATCTACGGGCGCAGCAGAACATCGCCGCGAGGGCACGGCCAGTGAGAGGCGGATCCGGCGGGCAGGAAACCCACGACCTAGCGACCGACGTGCGGCTGCTACTACTGCTGGCGGTCAACAACGCCGACAAGGCCCCCAAGCCGGCGACTTTCGAGGAGCGGCTGTTGATGATGGAGGCATTCGCACGAGACATACAGAAGGCACACGATAGTAGTAACGAGGCAAAACTACAACTACCAGTCGACATCGGCCTGACGACACATCCCTACTTCCACGACAAATCCGCCGCCATCGCTGCGTCGGCCGAGTATGCAGGCGATGATGGGCCATCATCCCAGACGAGCACCGAGGGCGAGGGCAAGCCACAAACGAAGCAAATATTCCTCGCCGGCTACGACACCCTGATCCGCATCTTCACGCCGAAATACTACACACATCCGCCACAACCTGACAAGACGCCGATGCAGATGGCGCTGGACCCGTTCTTTGCGCGGGCCCAGCTCCGGATCACGATGCGGACCGACGACGACTGGGGAGGGATGGAGGACCAGCTGGGCTACATAGAGCGCATCATGCACGGCAAAGAGTTGGAGGAGGTGGGAGGGAGGAAGGAGTGGGCGAGGCGCGTCGAGTTGGTCGAGGGGACGTCAAGACTCGGAGGCACAGAGGGGGCACATGCAGGAGTTGTGAGCAGCACGCTGGCGAGGGAGGCCGTCAAGTCGAAGGACTGGGGCAGGTTGAGGGGGTTGGTGCCAGGCGAGGTTGCGAGGCTGATCGAGGAGGATGCGGTGGCATGGTGATGCAGGTCGTACAGTAGTCGTCCATTGCAGCACGCTGCCCTGTATGCGTTCATGTGTGAATGTCAGCCCGTGGAAGGCGACGATGATGGGTATGGCCAGCGTCAGCCCCGCTGTCGCTGCAACGCGAGTTCGCGACCGCACGCAGGAGGAGCCTGCCTGGCAAGCGGGTAGTTGCAGCAGCCCGTGCACATCTTCTGCCTCAACGTTGAGCTCAGGGGCCGCAGTCTTGTCGAGGGCAGACGGGATGTGACAACGCGTCGGACTGTTGTGTGAAAATTTCTTCCTCACATCGCAGGCAAGCCCACGAGAGCAATGAAAAAGGAGAAAGAAGCCGCCAGTCAGACGTCCACCGTCAGCCACCCCGCCCGAGCGCCCGAAGGCAAGACCTCGAGGAAGATCAGGGTAGAGATCATCACCACTCGCTATACAGCTGCAAGGCAGCCGCCACCTTTGCAGGCAGGTCGCGAGTAAAAAAGGTGGTGTGTTCACTCTAGGGCATGACGGGGATTTTTGGTCATCAACCTGGGTGGGATCTGTAGCTATGTTGGGAAACATAGAAGATGGGACGATAACTATAGAAATGATTCTCTGGAGTAGTTGTTAGCGACGGTTTCTTTTGGAATTGATTCGTGGGGGTGCCTCTGTAGGGGGGACCAACCTGAAGTATAATCGTCTACCAGAGAAAAGAAGAAAGAAAAAGTGAAAGAGAGGGAGGGTGGCAGGAGTTAAATATTCAAATGGTGCTGGTCTGTGCGCCGTTCTGCCGCTGCAGCTGATTTTGGTCCGCCTTCCGTCTTTGGCTAGTATTGACAGTCCGCCTTGGCGTTGTGCCGGTTTTCTGCCACAGGTGACAGGCCCCACCGCCAGCAAAAAAAAAAAAAAAAAAAAAAAAAAAAAGGTTTGCAGCATTCTGAGACATCACCAACTGAGGAGCGAGCGGTCCAGGCCAGATGAAAATTCTGCCGCAGAAATTTCGCAAATGACACAGCGCTATCCTCCTATTTGCTGTCTTCATGCTTCTTGACCCTCTTGCTCGGCGTCGGCCCGACGTGGCAAGCATAGCGGTAGACTCGCTGCGCCGGGCATCGTGGTCAACAGCGCCGACTGCATGTGCAAGTGATTTGGGCCTCCATCAGTTGACGCCGCACCCAATCGCTGCTACTATTAGGTCGACTGTCGACTGCAAGGCACAGCCTTCCTCGCTTGACTGCCCAACCACGTAATATTCAATTGCATGTGTCAGAACTCGAGGTTTCCTGTCAGAAGATACAAATTTGCAGTCTCCCTTTGGCTGGTCTAAACTACATGCTCTACCCACTCAGACGTCGGCATGAAATTGTCTGAGCAGTTAGAAACTGGCCGGGACAGGCTCCACCCGCCACAGAGTCTCATTTGGTCGACATCAATTGAGCACTCCTTGCTTACCATGTAGGAAGGATACCGTCCGAGCGAGACCATCACTGGGAAAGGCTGTCTTGCGGTAAATCCGAAGGGAGACTCCTCCGTGGCAGGACAAGCTCGAGAGCTCAACAAAGGGAACCTACCCGGGGGGCTGAACTCTCTGTTCTTGGGCCCTGAGCACCCTGAACATTCGAACCACCCTGCGTAGATGCTCGACTGTCGGGCAGAGAGTCAGTCCCAACGATCGAAGGGGAAGAGCATGTCCCGTGATATTACTTTGTACAGTACATGTGTAGACAAGCACAAGCAATTCGAGCTCGTGACCAAACAGTAATCTTTTAGTATTGTACTGTGCTGTACAGGGTTTTACCTGCAATAATGTTAAATCGTGACTTCTGGCCTGTTGGTGATGGGGGCCCTACCCTATCTTATTCTTTGCTCAAGAACAGAAAAGTACAAGCACTTACACTAATTCTAACTAAGAAAGTAAGTCGCGCTCTGTAGACCTACAGTTAGAAACGGTAACGAAGCTATTAGGACTAAGGTTCCGTTTTAAACTTTAAATACTGTATTCTAATTGGCTGATAGGGCTACATTGCATGTATTCGCGCTAACAAAGTACAGGCGAACACCCTGTATGTACGACTGCAGTCAAGTCAACTGGTCCCTGTGGGTCTCCGAACCCTTGTCCGCCCGCGGGTCATCGCGGAGCCCCGTTCCCGTCCACGCCGGCGCACACAACAATATGAATCGCCAGTTTGACCCGGCCACCAGCGAATAAGCATTCACGACAACTCGGTCCGGTGGTGTAGTTGGTCATCACGTTAGTCTAACATTGCAAATGACTCAAAACGAGTCCGTATGGATGAGTGAGAGTCAATAATGTCAACACTAAAGGTCCCCGGTTCAAGCCCGGGCCAGATCATGGAGTTATGATTCTTCTTTTGCCTCGTGCGGGAATTGAGTTTTTTTGTACAACTCACATCTTTGCCTCTCACAAACCTAGCAAAATTGGAGCTGGACTGTGGTAACGGTGACGGTCCAGTGCCAGCGTGTGTTGTATACCGTGGCCCTCAAGCACCTTCGTGACCTTCACGCCCATACTCCTTGACGGCTGTTATTTTCTAGCGTCTGCCGCTGAATTGTGCCGTGATTTTCTTCCTGGCAACGTGTCCTGCATGCATCTTCAAGGCTGCCCGCCTCCAACCGATGGGAATGTGTCATCATCACTCATTCTCTTTTGTTTCCGGGGTCTGCTTGTGGACGATGGTGGCGGACATATGGACTGTCACCTGTGGAGGATGAGATCGCTATGAACTTGACTCCCGAGGCCTTGAGGACTCGCACCTGGGGAACAAAGTTTTCTGGCAGTGTCCGAGTACCTTAGAACGCATTCATTTATATGGGAAGTGGGCATACCATGCGGAGTAATATCTGATCTGCCATCAATACTGAGACGCAATGAGTGAAGAGGGGCTAGAGTGATCAATATTAGTGGTTCCCTGAAGTTTTGGAAAGACTTAATCGTACTTCATTCTCAAAATCTGTTTTGAGCGGTCATGTTTGCCAACGCGAGAGCAAAGATAACTTACCCAGGTATACTATATCTAGGAACTTGCATCCCTCAAGTGCTAAACCACCAGTTGACCTGCATGTTGGCAGCCTTATCCCAGCGATGGCAAGAGACTTCTAGAGTTAATCACACAAGTAAACGTTCACCGACCGCCACTTCGGTGTATCAACAAACTTCGTCGCGTTGACTATAACACTTGTCACCGTGATAGCTTTGTCGAACAAGTCAATCCTCTTATGCCCGATACTGCTTCCATTAGAGACAAGGCTCCAAGGGACTTTCAAAGTCCCATCCATCTCCTCGGCATCCACAATTCTCGCATAAACCTCGTAAGCACGGACAACCTGCCCATCCGTCTGGTCCTCCATGATGGCGATCCTATCGATGGACGCAGGGTGTTCAAACGAGAGCACCACAGCCGCCTCCTCCGTGACGTCGTTAGCCCCCACAGGCGTCCCATAGCACGACCGGACAAAATCCCCAAGTTCCTTGTACCGCGCCGCATGGCGGGCGGGGACGAGGCCGCTTCTGTCGGGAGCGAGGTCGAGTTCGAGAATACAGTTGCGGCCGACGGTCTGATGGTAGACGTCGATCATCTCGTCGATGGGCCGGAGAGGCTGGTCCTGTCCCCAGAACCAGCGGTCGCCGGTCTGCAGCGTCGTGTCACATTCTGCTGGCGCAAAGTACTCGCTCGATGCATCTCCGCCGTCGTTGGTGGCTCCGGTTGACCAGATCTCGCCATAGCACTAGATCCGAACGACTGGACCACGCTTGACGTAGCTAGGAATTTCAGGACAACGGGACCCTCTTCGGTTGCCATTACGCTGGTATAGTAGAGCTACCCAGCCACTTCCGTAAGGGCGACGCTATTTCTGGATCTTCCCATGGAGGTAGACTTCAAATGCTTTGCATGTTGAGGTCTTGAAATGAATTCAAATGTTCATGGAGACTACCGGTCAGCAAACATTGCAAGCCCAGAGGTTGGGGCGTTCGCCGGCTACACTGCTGTTAGAAGTGACATTCAAAATGAGAGTTCCCAAAAATACCTCCTCCGAAGCTGCAAGGCATCCACTGAGCCCTAGGAAATTTGAAGGTGTGGTGCTGTTACGGTAATAGCATACCTAGGTATGTGATACCCAGCAGACATTGATTTTTTCGACGAAGTCTCTTCTAACAAAAGCTGACGGAGTACATAGCTAGGTATGGTAATTCTGCATCCTGAAAAAAAGTCCATCAAGGCGAACTTCACCGGCCGGACGATCAACCAAGACCAAGTTCCGCCCCTGACTAGCTGACTTCAATAGCACAGCACGACCGGAGTACTCAGGAATTATTCCCAGTAGCAACACCCCAAAAGTACGCCGCCCAAGACCCCAAGATCAACAAGACCAAAGCCCCAAAACAAATCTTAGAAATAGCCTTATTCCTCGCCCCATTGTCCTCATAAAACGCCCTCTTCCTCTCATTCCACAGCTCCCCATTCGCAATGCGCTGCTTCCTCGTCCACTGCAGGTTACCGAGGTCGACGGACCACCAGGACATGGCGACGAGCATGATGGACACGACGACGGACGCGGCGGCGAGGACGACGTAGACGATTACCACGTGGTCGTAGCTGTCGTTATCGGCATCTTGGATGGCGCCTGTAATGACGCGGACTATGATGTTCATGCTGGCGAGCATGTTAGCTACAACTTCCAAGGTGGTAGACCCGAGTGGATGGGTGCGTTTTGTGAACCACTCACGCGTTATTCGTGGCGACTTTGACAGCGTAGGCAGACCCGAAAGTCGAGCCGTGCCACATGGAGGTTCGAATGCTGTCGATGATGGTTGTTGGGCCGAGTGTAAAAGCTACAGCGTAGACGCCGAAAGCAGCAGCAGTTCCATGAGTGTCCGTAGCCCAGTTGACAAGAGCCATTGCTAAGAAGACCCCAGTGCCACAGATTGCAACTAGACATGGTCAGTGTTTTTTCTGTCTTCAATGTTTCTTTCATCTTCGGCAGCTTGAGTCTAAGACTTACGCAAGGTGATACGATTGCCCAGAATGTCGATGAAAGCGCCAATGCAAGGCACCAGGAAGAAGCCAGCATACTGCAGGGTCGCCGAGTACCAGCCCGCCGTGATGGAGTCAGTGTTGAACCTCTTCTCGGCCAACTCGGTAGCATTCTGAGTGAACACAACAGCAGTGCTGGTCTGAAAGAGCGAGAACGCAATGACGGCCCAGAAAACCCAAGGCAACTCGAGGACCTTCTTGGGCTGGAACTTCTTTGACTTCTCCGTGAGCTTCTCGCCAGTCGCCGGGTCGGTGACGTTTCCAAACCTCTTGTGCGCAATGCCGTTGAACCAATAAAAGACCAGGGTGAGCACGTTGGTGAAGACGTTCATAAAGACCGAGACCCAAAAGACCCAGGCAAAGTTGCCCGTGTTCTTGGCGATGATGTTGGCGGACGACTTGCCGACGAAGCCGCCAATCTTCTTGATGCCGAGCTCGATGCCCAGGGTCGAGGCGAAGCCGTTGTTGGGCGAGAACCAGGAGCTGAAGACCTTGTACTGGGCCACCTGGGTTGCGATGTCGCCGAGTGCGAGGATGACCCTGCCGCCGATCATGAGCTTGAACGAGCGGACCTGGGCCGCGGCTGCAACGATGATGGAGCCAATTGAATAGATGACGTTGCCTAATATCGTGTCAGAAATGGGACATCAAACGAGCACTTGAGATCTGCAGTAAGCTGTAAAAGAAAATACCTAGGTAGTCCGCTTACCATAGAGCATTGCCCCAGCACCCCCGATCCTGTCTGTCAGGATGCCACTGGAGAGAATGAGGAGGGTAACCATAAAGTCCTCGCTAGCCTCAAGCAGCGAGAACTGCTTGTTGTTGATATCCAGCTCTTTCTTGAGGGTAGACTTCAAAGCCCCGGTGATGCCAGAACTCCATGATGAACCGAAGCTGATGCACGAGATCAGGACGACGGCAAGGAACTTCCAATACAGCGGCGGTGTTGGTTTCGGCTCCTCGGTGGACAGCGAATCCGGCGACAAGCCAACTTCGTTGACACGGTCCCGGGGGTCCTTCTCCCTTGCAAAATCGACATCTGCGTTGGCGGCCATGGTCGCAGGATAACGGTCCACTCAGTAATAGCCCAGGTGCCCCACGCAAGTACGGGAAAAGAAGAGAGACAAAGACCAGAGGCAGATACATGCCCCAAAAGGGCAGTATCCACGTTTAACTATGCATCTTGTTCAGCTCTCGTACCGACATCTATCCGTGACCGGCGTGCTCGATATCAGGTTGGACCGGGCCCGGACTCGGAGCGAGGCGTCAAGACATGGCGACCCGAAACTTAAGAAGCGAAAACAGCTTAGAGCAATGGAGCAAGTGGTTAAGTTTTTCTGTCCCAGCCATTCAAGTTTTCCGAGACCTAGCGCGCCAAGATGAATGATAGCTTGGTCGAACATCTGGAACATCTGATAAGATCAATCAGATTATCCGCAGGCTCGGGAGCTCGCCTAAGGGGGGCAAGAGCTACCATTAGCGCCAGGGAATATTTCACGATGGAGCCTTGCGCTGTGGAGTTCGCAGGTGCTAAATGCCTGATACGAGTCAGTTGGGCAGTTAGGTTGGATGGTTGGAAGTGTGGACCGCGTTACCGCCGATCTTCCAAGCCGAAGAGACTGAGGACTTTCGAGGCGTGTAGAAGTTGGCGTATACGGAGTATCCCGTACAGAGTGGACTACCTTGTCTGTCGCTTCGACATGGGAACTTGGTCAATCTCTGCTGTTCGCTGAGCAGTAAGCGATAGAACCGGTTTGGGATCTCTTGGCGGCACACCACTTCTTGTTTAGGCATCTGCTTGTGGCAAATCACTGACAAGACCTTGTCAAAAAAGCCTGGGTTTGAGACTGATTGTCCTGTATTTTGTGTACACCCATCTATAAGACCGGCTGATGACTCGGCCTCTTTTGTGATGGAATAGACTCGGAGTTTCTAAACGGCTTCCGGAGTGACAGCGATGCGAATGAACTCGGCTGATCTGTGTGAGTAATTTGAAACGAACATGCTGGGCTCCAAAGACAAGCAAGCTCGATCCATCACTCAGCGCAAACATCCTGCGGTGCGTTGAACAAGGCTTGTCTTTCAAAATGTGAGCCTTTCTGTCCATCGTGCCGAGATCCACAATGCTCCCCGGCCAGCTGTCGGCTCTCAGCCGCATCGTCTGGCAGTTGATAAATTTCTTCGTAATTCTCAATGCGTGTATCTTTCAACGTGTTCGGCCCGAAACTTGGCAGAAATGTGTACACAATCTCCACCTGCCGTCTCGCCCTGATTAGAACGACACATCCTGAAGTCAGCGCAGGATAGGATCTTCCAAGAAGTCAAGGGTCGAAGCAATGCCGCTTGGGTCACCGGCGTTGCCAGGGGGCCTGTTCTTCTCCCTGGCCTTGATATACTCGAGCAGGTCCCGCTCGGCGTCTTCACCAGACTTATTCTCGTCGACCTTGAAGACCTTGTCGTCGTCCCTGGCCTGGACGCCCGTTGCACCGGCGGCCCTCAGCTGGTCGTCGAAGCCGTAGACCTTGACGGCGCGGATGTGGGTGTCCTTGCCGTTCTGGTGGTTCTCCATGACCTGCATCTGGACGACGAAGCAGCACAGCGAGTTGCAGTCGTCGCCACCGCCGCAGCCGGTGATGTTGACCTCCTGCCAGCCGACGGGGCTCGCGAGAATGGAGCTTGCAAACTGGATAAGGCTGTGCTCTGACGTGCCGGCGTACCAGTGTATCTTGGTTGGGGTATAGGACTCGTCCTGGGTGTAGTCGACGAAGAAGCGCAGGGCGCGAATCTCGACCTGGCGGGTGAACTTCATGGTCATGAGGTGAGGCTGGACGCCGTCGGACCTGGCAGTTTGTTTAGTAGAGTTTCTTCCAGACCATGGGACGGATCAGAGTGGCAGAGGGGGCGGGGGAGAGAGACGTACTGCCAGTACTGGCTGAGGTCATCATCCAGAAGCTCCTTGACGCCGTTGCCGGGCTTGAAGGTGCTGACTCGACATCTGCCGAGGTTGTTGATCTCCTTGAGGCCCAGTGCTATTGGCTCAAAAGGCATGTCAACGCCGTCGTCGTCATCTTCGTCGTCCAATTCATCCAGTTCATCCTGACCGCCGTCGGCCTCGTAGTCGCCCAGATCGTGAGCATCCTGGTCCATGTCCTCGTCGAGATCGATGTCAGGGTCTGCCTCGAAGGCGGCTGTGTCATCAAACTCGTCCATGTTGGGCTGACAGGGACTGATGAAAGCTCGCTGTGCAGTGCTGACGTTGTTTGAGATGGGATGGGCGTGAAATGCAGGCGTGAATTTGGTGCTGCACAGGCTCGTAAGAAGATTGGATCCTTTCCGGTCGTCCTAATTTACTGTCTCTTCTCCTGCGATGCCCGTTTCGTTGTTGTTGGCGCTCAGAAACTCGGATTGTGGCAGGTCAACCTCAAAACAGCCTCGGAATGTCGAGAGCATCTCCTTTTCCCTCTGCTACCACGAGCCCTGATGCAGCCACGATTCCTCGATGATGTGCAGCATTTCCAATGGACTCGGGGAACCGTCTGTCTTGAATTTCCTGCCTCCTCTAATTTCCAAGGTTCGCACCGTCCAGGCTGAGGTGCAAGCAGCAACTCTTACAGTGATGAGATCCCAGCCTGAGCTGTGTTGCCTTCCATTGGTGCGAGGCGAGGTCAAGGAAAGCTTTGTCAGCAGTGCATCTGCACTGTGTAGTCCAAACGGAGTAGCTGCAGCCGTACGGAGTACTGCATACCAGGCCCACTGACGCGCCTGCCTGGAAACCCTCACTATCCAAAACGCGTTAAGCACCGCGCACTCCCACTTTAATGGAGCACACGATGCCACTGCTTTCATCACATCACCCATCTGACCTTTGATCCGGTCCAGTGAGGCAGATTTCGACCTCCAACTCATCATTGACAGCACATATTTTGACCGGCACAATGCCTGCCGACGCCCCAGGTCCGTCCGTCCTGTTCCTCCCTCCTCTACATCGTCCTTGGGTAATGACAGTTCTGCGCGAGACGCGAGACTCGAAAATGCAACATCTCCAAGCTAACTCCTCCCTCCCACTTAGCCCAGGATACAATTCGCATCCTCGTGGCATCGGACAACCATGTCGGCTACGTGGAGCGAGACCCCATCCGCAAGGATGACAGCTGGAAGACTTTTGACGAGATCATGAACCTGGCGAGGACTGAGGATGTAAGGCCTTGACTTCTTCTATCCTATCTCCCCAGCTCTGTCCTTGTCCACAGCCACGAAACTTACAGGGCTAACTAACCTCTAACTGCCCAGGTCGACATGGTCCTCCTCGGCGGCGATCTCTTCCACGACAACAAACCCTCGCGCAAGTCCATGTACCAGGTCATGCGCTCCCTCCGCAAGAACTGCCTCGGCATGAAGCCCTGCGAGCTCGAGTTCCTCTCCGACGCACACGAGGTCTTTGAGGGTGCCTTCTCCCACGTCAACTACGAGGACCCGGACATGAACATCTCCATCCCCGTCTTCTCCATCCACGGCAATCACGACGACCCCAGCGGCGACGGCCACTACTGCTCCCTCGACCTGCTGCAGGTCGCAGGCCTCGTCAACTACTTCGGGAGAGTCCCCGAGGTCGACAACATCCAGGTCAAGCCCGTGCTGCTGCAGAAGGGGAAGACCAAGCTTGCCCTGTACGGCCTCAGCAACGTGAGGGACGAGCGCTTGTTCCGCACCTTCCGGGACCACCACGTCTCCTTCTTCCGCCCCACCCAGCAGGCCTCCGACTTTTTCAACCTCTTGACCGTCCATCAGAACCATACCCCACACACCTCCACCGGCTACCTGCCCGAGAACGTCCTGCCCGACTGGATGAACCTCGTTATTTGGGGCCACGAGCACGAGTGTCGCATTACGCCTACCACGAACCCCGAGACTGGCTTCGACGTCATTCAGCCAGGCTCATCCGTTGCCACCTCCCTGATCCCTGCCGAGGCTGTCCAGAAGCACGTCGCCGTCATCAGCATCACCGGCCAGACAGCCGTCTCCAAGCCGATAGCCCTGAAGACCGTCCGCCCCTTCGTCCAGGACCAGATGGTGCTGCAGAAGGAAGCAGCATTCAAGAAGCTGCAGAGCATCAAGAACAACCGCGAAAAGATCACGAAGCTGCTCATCGAGAAGGTCGACGAGATGATCGACAAGGCGAACCAGGACTGGCTGGCGCGGCAGGATGAGCCCGAGGACGAGATCCCAGACGAGGACCGGCCGCTGCCCCTCATACGCCTCAAGGTCGAGTACACGGCAGCCGAGGGCTGTAGTTTTGACGTCGAGAACCCGCAGCGCTTCTCGAACCGCTTCGTGGGGAGGGTCGCCAACGTCAACGACGTCGTCTCCTTTTACCGCAAGAAAACCACGGCGCGTGAGTCACTGAAGCTTTCCCGCCGCGAGAGGGTATGTACTTGGCTAAAGGAGAGTAACAGAGCGCGCGAAAGAAGACCCGTCACTACCTGAGCGGATCATGGAGGCCATCGGCAACGACGATGTGATCAAGCCCGACGTCCTGGTCGAGGAGTTCCTGACGCAGAGCTCGCTCAAGGTGCTGCCCAAGAACAAGTTCATCGACACGCTTGTGAGCTTTGTGGAAAGGGGCGGCGGGCACAACATGGACGAGTTCGTGAGCGAATCCCTGGACAAGGCGCTGAGCGCAATCGTCAAGCTCCATATCTCCGACCCAGATGCGACCATGGAGGCGCTGTGCCAGACGTGGAGGGAAGGGGCGGAGCAACGCTTTGCCAAGGAAGGCAGACGCCAGAATGGGAGACTGATGAAGCCGAAGCCGGTGGACTACGACTCTGACCTCGGGGGGCACTGGGGCGATGACGATTCTCACTGGTACGAGACAGGAGGTTCAGCCCCGGCCAAGAAGACGACGGGCCGCCGGAACCGACGCAGTGCTAGCGACGAGGACGTCGAGATGGACATGTTTGTGTCACAGGCCGATCGGGAGGAGTCAGTGGTATCCCAGCCGCCGCCCAAGCCGGCCACCAAGCGTGGCGCGGCAGCGAGAAAGGCGCCTGCCAAGAAGGCACCGGCCACGGGGAAGACGCCAGCAAAGCGTGGGCGGCCCAAAAAGACGACAGGGTTTGTGGTCGACAGCGAAGAGGATGGGGTGAATGTGGACGAGGACGAGGAGGCAGGAGGGGGGACGGATGCCATGTCAGAGGGCGCGTTCATAGTAAACGACGACGACGACGACGATGAAGAGGCCAACCTTCCAGCCCCGCCGCCCAAGCGAGCCACCCGCACCACCAAGGCTGCGGCCCCCAAGCCCGCACCGTCACGAGCCACCAAAGCTACACCGAAGCCGAAACCGAAAGCGCCACCGGCTCCGGCGGCCAAGACGCGGCAGTCGACGCTGACGTTCTCACAGTCACAGCGTCCCGCTACACGTGTCGCGCAGACTCAGATAGCTCTCGAA
This sequence comes from Diaporthe helianthi, assembly GCA_001702395.2. NCBI lineage: Eukaryota > Fungi > Ascomycota > Sordariomycetes > Diaporthales > Diaporthaceae > Diaporthe > Diaporthe helianthi. The sequence goes on from MAVT02000517.1 coordinate 13,406, forward strand.
GTTAGTGACGACGAGATCGATGATGATGACGACGATGACGATGCTTTCGAGCCGGTGTCAACCACGACGAGGAACAGAAGGCGTTAGTCGAGTGGCCATGCATGTCTTGGGGGTTGTGAAGGAGGACGGGTAGACTTTTCTTGCCTATGGGCATGGATTGACAAGGCAAGGGATATCGGGATGGAATCCGTATCATGCGTGAATGTTAGAGAGGGAAGTATGCCCGTGGGAAGGCTTGGTCATTTGTGAATAGCAAGGCGATTTTGGCTGGGATCTGCTTTGGGACTGTTGGTGTCTGTGTAGGCAGACAACCACTAATAGCTATGGAAAAAAAACCTCATTACATTTTGATGTCGACGAACACTTTTTCATGACCGGCAAGGGGTGATGTCTCACGGTCAATTTCAACATGAAGACTGATGAAGTAATTGGCCAGGCTAGAAAATGTGAAGGGTCTGTTTCTAAGAAGCACCGGCTGTTGGGGAAGGGGAAGGGGTCGCCATGAGGAACGATTACGTCAGCATTTCGCGCTCTGTGTCTCCCACCAAGCCTGTCCGTGTGCAAGCATGCGCGATCACAAGCAATCCAACCATCCAAGCCACTCAACCGAGAGCTCGACCAACCGCATCGCAATCCGTCTCCCAACTTCCATTTTCGTCCCCTCTCGTCAGCATCTTCACCACCACATCCATCTTTACACCATCGCAGGCAATCGATCAATCATGTCGTCGCAGCAGCCACCACCACCACAACCACCGCAGGAACCCGCTGAGCAGGTCAGCCACCCGGTCCAGCCTGCCTCTGCTGTTGCTGGCGGTGCTGCTCAACAACCACAACAACCACAACAGCAGCAACAACAACAACAAGGCGAGGAGGAGGCAAGCGGATACGCGCCCCTCGTTGACCCGCGGCTGCCCACGCGCAAGGACACCTCGCTGAGGGAGTTCCTAGCCAAGATCGACGACTACGCGCCAATCGTACGCGATGGCTCCACTCCCCATCTCTCGCTCTCATCTATGCCCGCCCCTCGCCCCCCCCCCAAACATCCCCGTCCTTCTCTTTACTTGGGAAACAGAGCAACTGACACAAACAAACAAATCAGATCCCCGACGGCGTAACAAACTACTACATGACCAAAGCCGGCCTCCCGCCGCCACCACAGACGGACCCCCGCCTAGCCAAGCTCCTCGCCCTCGCGACGCAAAAGTTCGTCGCCGACATCGCCGCCGACGCGTACCAGTACAGCCGCATCAGGGCGAGCAACTCGGCGGCGGCCAACAACCCGATGGGGAACCTGGGCGCCGCGGCGGGGTACCCGATCCCGGGGCAGCCTGGCGGGGGTGCGCCGGGTGGTGCTGCTGGCGGCGGCGGTGGCGGCGGCGGCGGCGGGGGTGGAGGAGGAAAGGGCGGGCAGAGCGCTGCTGCTGCGGCGGCGGCGCAGTCGCTGTTGGGGATACAGAGGCCTGGGTTCGGTGGGGGTGGGCAGGGTGGTAGCCAGAACCGGACTGTGCTTACTATGGAGGACCTTGGGATGGCTGTTGGGGAGTATGGTGTGAATGTCAAGAGGAGCGAGTTTTACCGATGAGCAGGGACACGGGGTTGACGGGAAAAGAGTTGCTTTCTCGTGTGCCAGGTAACCCGGGCAGGATGGGATGGGATGAGGTGGCTAAGGGCGACTCCCAAGGCCACCACCACTGCGCCTACCTACACGAGCCTACACGAGCTGGGTTGGGCGCGGTATCATCATAATTTTCGAAAGGCGTTTCACGGACGGCAGGTTGACGGCGTTTGGGGGTGGGGGGCAAGTCTACTTTTTTTTTGTACACAGGGGTTGAGTTTAGGTGATAGATCACCGTAATCAAGGAGGCATCCAGATTGAGAGCCGCGACAAGCAAGTGGTAGGAACTACTTTACACCCTAGACGCAATGCCACCTTCGTGTCCAACACAATGGACGAGTTCATCCCATAGATTCGAATGTCTTGCATCGCTGCAATTCCCACCCAATGCCTTGGTCTAGCCATCTGCCGCGACGTCTCAAGCGTGCAGGGTTGCCAGCTGAAGGCGAACAGATCATGCGGGCCCTGTATGTTTGCATAACCATGTACACTTCCTCCCTCCCACCCCGCTCACAGGGCAACTCTCTCTCTTGCGAGCCCCCCCTCAAAGCAGCGCGCTCCAACTACCTCCCTTACCGCTTGTCATAGATAAACGGCTTCCGTGTCCTAGCATGATCGTCAGCACCTCACCTCTTGTTTCACTCCCACCCCCACCCCCACAGACCAACTCGTATTGCGGGCCAGGGCATGTCAGGTCGGGACATACTGTGAAAACTCCCCCAGCTTGTGTCCCACCATGTCCTCCGTTATCGTCACCGGGTTGTACACCTTGCCGTTGTAGATCTCAAAGTTCATGCCCACGAAGCTGGGGAGGATGGTGGCGGAGCGGGCCTGCGTGCGGATCGGGGGTGTGTATTTGCCGGGCACGGGCTTGACTAGGGGCAGACTGGTTTGGTTGGTTATCTGAGTTAGTGATCAATTCTTCTCGTGTGTGTCGGCGGATCGGATGGTGAACGGGGAGATTGAAGGGCAGGGGAGAGGTGTTGTGGACGTACGGGACGATGTGTGGCCCTGTGAGAGCGTTAGCGTTACTTTCTAGAGAACTTGCAGCCGCAAGACTTGTTTTGGTTCTTTTCTGCGCTACTTACCCTTCCAGATCGACCGCTTTAACAATGCCCTCGTGGGCTGCATCTTGGCTGTGCTGTTTGCCGGGTGTCGACGGACCTGGGCAGTAGATTCGACTGCACCTTTTGAGTCTTTGTAACTTTTTGGCGTGGACTTTCGGCGGAAACGGGAGCACGGACCACTCATGAGCTTGTGGGGTCTTGACGCATCGATTCAATGCCGCCCTCGGTGAATGGCTACATGCAGCCGGGTCTGCACTAAAATACTGTCGCTCGTTGAGGTCGCTGTGACAACATCTGCACATCTCATCTATGGATTTATAACATGTCCATAACATAAGGTCCAGCATTGAATCTAATCTGCACTTAAATTTGAAATTCCCATCTTACACACGTTTCCTTTGGTTCGACGGTTAGCTTTCCCAGGCGCCCTGCCCTGCACCGTTAACCGGTGGGCGGGCAGGGCTCCTTTTATTCCAATGAGCAGCAGCTTCCAAAGTTCTATCATCGTTGTTACACTACTTAAGTATGTTGAGCAAAAACCCATCAGAGAAATTCCTTGCTGTGAGATGTACTTTGAGACTCTGGCTATTGTGGATAATTGGCCCCTGTTGCTGATGCCAAATAATTGATGACTCTCTCATGACCAGAGACGGACTCGTATTTCGTGAGATCACTCAGCAATTATGGCTCGTCCCAAACCCAATTCTAGATAATTAATTTTTAATGGAACTTTGATTTAACTAACTTATCCCATAGTTCATGATCCTCTGGCCAAGACCTTCAAAAACTCCTGAATAGCACCTCCAATGCTGCCTGTCACTCCTGCCTGGCCAACAACGTTTGAAAACGATGGTTTTATCAGCCGGCCCAATGTTACGCCGAAACTGTCCTACCGGCCAGCGACTGATCGACTTCAGCGCTCCGTGGGGGTTTTCCCTCATTCAGCTTTACAAAAGTATTGTCTCGACACCATGCCCAAGTAGATCACGAGGCTGGCACATTCACAATGCAAGACCTCCACGCAATTATCACGCCGTCGCTCCTACACCGGCTGTATCGCGCGCGCGTACCTTGGCCGCTTACACACCACGTCTCCGGGAAGGAATTGATAGCAGAATTCTTCAGCGCCGACTCCAGTTTCACAGATGCCGCCCAAGAAGCCTGGCCAGCTCTCAAGGCCCTCAGCAAGCAGTACGGGCCCGACAAAGTCCCCGACATGACAGCTTTCCTGCCGCCGCCCGCGGATCCCAAGTTTCCCGAACAGGCGTTTGGGATGCACGCGCTCCTCGACCAGGCCCCGAGGGTGCTTTTCCGGGGGATAGATGCGCGGTGGACGAGCTGGTTCGACAGGGCAGCCCGGACACTGTACACGTACTTTTACGGCCTGCCACGGCAGCTGAGGCCGTGGACTCGTGGACGCTGGGATGCACGAGACGCGACGTTTGAGTACTGGATCTGCGTCGCCAGCGAGTTCAACGCCAGCATGGCCCACCGCGAAACCGTTGGGGACCAGGAGCTTTCTGCAATTCGGACAGAGGAGTTACGACGGGCCGTTGTGTGCCACTATCGCCGTCGCGACCCGGGCCGCCCGGCAAGGGACGGCTCCTTGCCGCCACCGCTGGACGAGTACTCGCTGGTAGACCTCGTGACCCATATTGACCTAGACCGAGACTGGCCCTTCCATGAGGCTGCCTTCTTCTCCTTCCGGGTCGACGATGCCCACACGCCTATCATCAGCAAGTTTGGACGATACCCCTACCGCAACGCCATCGAGGGGAGAGACAGCACGCCTGATGAACTTGAGTGGATACGGAACACCGACCACTTTGCCGAAGCCGAACCCGACGTCGCGAGGCGTGTGAGGTGCGACATTGAAGCCGGCACGTGGACGCCACTCGGCGAGGGCAAGGGTAAGGAGAGGGCTGAACCAGCTCCAGTGGGGCGCATCTCATCAGATGTCAGCCTGAGCGTCGCCATCCGGACGGAGGCTTAGATTCAGAGGCACTAGAGCAGGACAAGTGCAGATATTTGTTCGATTCGGAGAGTGGTTGACCAGAAGAATTGTCACGAAAAAACGTGTCGCCACGCATTCGTGGCACCCCCTAGTTGCTTAAATCGTGATAAGAATCACTTCTTCCGAAGCGAAGTCTCAAGTGCTCGTATGATTAGAAACAGGCGAGGCTTCGGCCACACTGTATTTATTCTCTATAGTATGTATCTATCTTTCTGTTGTCTACTTTATCGCCCTACGCTCCTTAGCAGCCCATAGCCTATATGCAAAGTCTGCAACGTCTTTTTTACCTACCTATGTACGCTTCTAGTTATTTCAAAGAGCCTTTGTACTTCTATGTATATATTAAAATCTAAATTAGATACTATTAATCTTAACAGTCTCCTAGGCCTGAAGTAGTAAAGTTAAATGTCTAAAGTAGTATAACAATATTATATATATATATATATTAACTATTTATATTCTTTATTTTCTTCTACTAAGCTAGAACTATAATAAATATCCTAGAAGGATGAGATATAAATTATAATATATTTTTTTGATAAATATAGTAAGTTTTACTCTATAGGAAATATTGTAATAACGTCCTAATTTACTTTTATAACCCTATTTATAGCTAAAAGTCTCTATTTAGTATAAGTAGGATATATATATATATATATATATACAAGCTTATATATTCCTCTTCTTAATATTAAGTAAAGGTATAAGTTATTAAAAACTTAAATAAATTAAAGTTATAATATTTATATAATTAATATTTATAAAAAGCCGTTAAAATACACATTAAGTTAGTTTTTTAATAAAAAAGATATTATAAAAGAAAAACTTTTAAATATAGAAGTTTTTATTTTTAAAAGCTACTAAACTTTAAATTTAATTAAAAATATTTAAGTTTTATTAATAAAATAAGTAGCTAATACTAAATATTCTTAAAATTTGACTTTATATTATTATTATATAACTTATATTATACTCTTAATACTACGTCTTTTATTACTCAGTACTATTTCAAAGGTTTATATATACACCTTTAGAATATATATAAAACTTGAACAGCAGCGAGTTTCTAGGCCTCTTTTAATCCGGCGGGTGACTGGTGTGGTTCAAATGTTTACTAAGAAGATTACTCCATCAGAGGTGAACTCGAATTCGACTTATCTGGGTAGATAGAGCCAGTCTCTGCCGTTCTTTCGGCCCTCGCCTTTCCTTAGGACGAGCAACTCGGCCGCTGCGGAGTACAATCAACAAGATCCAGGGGTTGTGGAGTTCCCTGCCTGACATGGCCGCATGTGGCTCGGCGGCAGTAATCCCTAGCTTGACTTGGATGTGGGTCGACGGTGTCTGTACGATTCCATTGCCCCTTTACTTCTCCCACCGCAGCTTGAACAGAAGCTGCGGATAATGTCCCTGAACTACCTACCCTAGGGTAGTTCAATGGCAGTGGTGACTCCGCCTACTCGTCACCTGGTTTGTTGCCCACGTGTGCATCTACCCTGTACTTGTGATGCACATGAGTGCATGCACATGTGGGTCGGCAATAAATGCCATGAAGAACAAGCATTCTGGTCTAGAACCCCCCGGATCATCAGACCTCGGTACCGGTACCGAAACCAATTAGCGCCGGCTTCCACGATGCTTCCACCACCACCACCACAACAACAACAACAACAGCCACCATCCATGGATTGCGGAGACGTCCACGGGTGCCAATTTGCGGCTTGCCAAACGCAAAGTATTGGACGCTACCGTCCAATATGCGAACCTGGTTAAGCTTGTTCACTTTAACACCGCTCCACCGCTAGCGGAGTGCTGGCCCCCTTGCGTAACATCACCGCCGGGCCCAGCCTGGAGTCTGGTGAAAACAAAAATAAATAAAATGTTGCTCATCTGCCCCCATCCCTTGGCATCGGCTTGCTTCCAAGAGCCAGTACTACTAGATTCATTTCGACTCGAGACACCCCCCGAAAAAAAAACATGCGATTGGTCAATGTCATCCTTGGGGCGGCCGTCATCACCTCGGCGGTTGCTGTACCCACCACCGGCACCAGTAACAGCAACGACGTGGCTGTAGAGAAGCGCAAGAGCAAGTTCCTGTTTACGGGCGTCAATCAGTCGGGGGCCGAGTTTGGTCAAGGTCAACTGCCTGGCACGCTGGGCAAGGACTACACATGGCCTGTTCACTCTACTATTGATGTGAGAAAAGAAATATTGGATTTGATGTGGGAGACGCTCTGGAGTTAGTCATACTGATATAGACTATGGCAGGCTTTGACAGCAAAGGGCTTCAACATCTTCCGAGTGCCGATCTTGATGTATGTCTGGTTTCCTCGGACAGTCATTGATTTTTTCTACTCCAGAAATCACTAACAATCTCACAGGGAGCGAATTATGCCAAGCGCTTTGACAGGCAAAATCGACGAGGCATATCCAAGGGCCTGAATGATGTCCGTAATCCCACACAAGCAAATGAATAATCGAGCCCAAGGCTAACCTGCCCCCCCAGATCGTCAACTACATCACAAGCAAAGGCGCACACGCCATCATCGACTCCCAGAACTTTGGGCGATACCACGGCAACGTCATCACCGACACCAAGGGATTCCAGACCTACTGGAAGACCATCGCCGCCCGGTTCAAGGGCAACAGCAGGGTCATCTTCGACACTAACAACGAGTACCATGATATGGACAACACCCTCGTCGCACAGCTTAACCAGGCCGCTATTAACGGCATCCGTGCGGCCGGTGCAACGAGCCAATACATCTTTGTGGAGGGTAACTCGTACACTGGTGCTTGGACCTGGGTATGTTTTTCCCTCGCACCTGATATCACTCCGAGTCCCCAGAAGAAGTAATCCAAACCCTAACGCGATGAAATGCCCAGGTCTCCTCCGGCACGGGAGCCGCCCTAGCCTCCCTAAAAGACCCCTCCAACAAGATAGTATACGAGATGCACCAGTACCTCGACTCGGACGGGTCCGGCACGCACGCAGAGTGCGTGTCGCCCACCATCGGGGCCGAGCGCATCAAGGCCGCCACCCAGTGGCTCAAGCAGAACGGCAAGAAGGGGATCCTGGGCGAGACGGCCGGGGGCGCCAACAGCCAGTGCATCCAGGCGCTGACGGGGATGCTGCAGTACATGGAGAAGAACTCGGACGTCTGGGACGGTTGGCTGTGGTGGGGAGGCGGGCCGTGGTGGGATAAGTACATGTTTTCGATGGAGCCACCGAGTGGGATTGCGTATACGTCGGTGCTTCCGAGTATTTCGCAGTTTATCTGAGAGTTTGTGTATCCTGGTATCCATGGGATGGTCAGCAGCGAGGCGGTTGGTGCTATGACTGCTCAAGTGAGCCTGTGGCTACAAGTATGGAAAGGCAACCGTGGGATGCCGCTCACTGGGATCAGACACATCTGGACTTTGACCCTAATTAAATTAAATATATATTGTTATTCACAGATCATTGAACGTCCCCATGAGATACTAGTTACTAGTCGCTGTTAACGGCACTATTTATACCTAGGTACCGAATTCATATTTGAGAAATGCTGTAATTATGTACAATTTTATGCTTAAATCTGCCGAGTGTTTCATATTCCGGCAAGGGGTTGGTTGGTTCCCGAAATCCACAAAACCACGCATGTCCTGTCGTTCATATTTTGCACGTGAATATAATTCTTCTGATATGCACGATTTATTCACCCCAATTGCGCGGGATGACAAACCTTTCCCGATGGTGTTGCCACGCTGACTCGCCGGGGATATGGAGTCGACACATGAGGGGGATCGACGTGGGTCAAGATCTGCAGGACAGGGGGAAACCTTGACTGACGCGATTCCGCCATTGACGACGAGCAGCCAAAATGATCGATCACCTAGACTACTCCTTGCAGATTACAAACAGCAAAGTCCGGCAGTCCGGCAGTGTCCTTCATCTAGCTTCTGCCTGGTCTGGGATAAGCCATTTCTTTTCGATGTTTCTTCAAGATTGCAGGGAATCTCGGGTGAGTCAAACCCGTCACTCTGGTGCCAAACGCCACTTTAGATTAAAGTGTATCGCGTGAATTTCCATGGTGGGTCCAACGCTGCAGGCTCACCGTTCTGGAAGCTTGTTAGGGCTATCAGAGGCACCGTACGTAGTAACCTTAAAAACACACGAGATGAGCTACACTAGGGAGTCGACTATGGCAAGGTGACAGCCGCATCCCAACTAATTGCGTTGCAGTTGACCTCGACGACAGGCCGTCAAGGTGACACTCGACAGGCAGGTAATATGAGATGCACCAGGATAGTCGCCGAAGTGACCTAGTGACCTACCTTGTCGGCTCAGGGCCCTTGAAGAGGAGGCCCCATTTAAACCCACACCTCCCGGTGAAACTCATTTCACGGATGGACAACTGACCTCTTGGCACTCACTTAATATCTGAAGCCGATCTCTCTCTCCCACGACAAGGTGAGATGGCTGGACAGGCTGCTCATCCTTTCTTTTCACCAACCGACCTTTGCCATTCTTTTCATAACCAGTAAAAAGCCAGGATGGGTAACGCCCCCAGCACACCGTCAACGACACCGGCCGCCCCGGCCAACTCGAGGCTCACTCCGCCGCCCGGCGCCATCACCGTGTGCGCGACGGGAGGATGTGACTGGCCTACCGTAAGTGACCGGCTCAAATACCTGACCTACATATGTAAAATACAATACAATACAATACAATACAATACAACACAATATACACCATAACTCACTCAATCATAAACCCCAACGCCTGACTAACATCACTTCCAGATCTCGGGGGCTGTAAACAGCATCTCCAACACGTCCACAGTCCCGACGACCATCTTCATCTACAATGGCACCTACACAGAACAGGTGTACCTGCCCCCCAAGGCTGCCAAGGTGACCATCATGGGCCAGACAGCCGACACGAGAAGCTACGAGGGCAACACGGTGCGGCTGCAGCTCAACTCATCGCTCGCCACGGCGCCGGGCAACGAGTGGACGGCGCCCTTCATCAACGAGTCGCCCAACACGGCCGTGTACAACATCGAGCTGCGCAACCTGTGGGGGCAGGGCTTGCAGGCCGGGGCCGTGTCGGCCTACAACACGAGCCAGGGCTACTACGGCGTGAGCTTCTACGGCTCGCAGGACACGCTGCTGGCCGAGGTGGGCAACCAGCTCTACGCAAACTGCTACATCGAGGGCATGACCGACTTCATCTACGGCGAGCACGCCCGCGCCTGGATCGTCAACTCGACCATCGCCGCCAACGGCTACGGCTGGATCACCGCCAGCGGCCGCGTCGACGACGCCGACCCCAGCTGGTACGTCATCACCGACAGCAAGGTCGTCGTCGCCGACGGCGCCGACGTCGAGGACGGCAGCGTCTTCCTCGGCCGCCCCTGGAGGAACTATGCCCGCGTCACCTTCCAGCGCAGCGAGATTGGCACCCATGTCAACACCACTGGCTGGGCCGAGTGGACCCCGGATCAGCCTCAGACCGACCAAGTCACCTTTGAGGAGTGGGACAACTACGGGCCGGGTTCAGACACCACCGACAGGGTACCCTACTCCACCGTGAGGAACTCGCCGCTGCCCATTGAGTTCATCCTGGGCTCCGACTACAAGAACTGGGTCGATAAGATGTACCTGCCTTCTATCTAAAGCTTCATAATACAAAGGTCGGCCAAACGGTCGGGTTTTTTTTTTCGTCTGTATATATTTGCGAATCGCCACTGGTTTGGTCGAGGATTATCCTGGCTTAGCTATAGTATTCGTAATTCTCGAATTAATAATCACAATCCTGCTAAGTGAAAACTACCAACGTGGCAGCAATTCTTTTCCTGTATCCCATCTATCCAGGAGAACCACTTACTACCTAGCTCGGTGGGTACATGTGTAATGAAGTGTGGCGCAGTCTGGATGTTATCTTCATGCGGATCTACTTCGGAGTCATTTACCTGGGAAGTTCCGTTCAACTTTTACTCTTGACGTCATGAATGCCCGAGTATCATGGGCAAAGACTCGGATGGAGGATTTGAAACGGCATTACTAATGATTGAACCAGATCTCTTTAGTTGCCTGGGCTTATACTCGTAAATACTTCTCAAGACAAGTGTTCCATGTATCCATCCTGTTCTAGCTGTTTTCCAGATGTCGTTCATCTAATCAGTAAGTATACATTCCGCAGGGGTACGATGGCCATCTACCGAGGGGTGAAGGCTCAAAGACCTGGCGGTAAAGACAGAAAAAAAAAAGAGCAAGGTTGACAACAGTATGAAAACACACTGTTATCCTATCTGAACTTAGACTACCTAGGTAGACCTCAGCCATTGCCAACTATGTCCGCACAACCCGCAGCTTCTTATGCCACAAGCGCAACGCACCCACCACTCATGTCAATTGTATTCCAACCTGCATGTGACATCGGGACCACATGCTTGGCCACCATCAATTTAACCAGGCTTCTCGCAACCTCCGCAGCGGCCAAGCAAGCATGTCGTCTCCCCAATTTTGTCATATACAGATGACACTCCGACTACATCGGCACCAATTACATTAATTCCAGCCAAGCCATCTAGTAGATAGTCAGTAGTTCACGGCCCGCAGTAGCATGGAAATCTCAACCCCACACAGGTTTCCGAGTAGGCTCAGGAATTACCCACCCATGGGTACCCATGGGTACCCAACGCACGAACCTAAGTCCTTATTACCTACTTACGTAAGAAATTACCCATGGGTACCCATAGATCTATAGGTAATGCGTGGGTAATAGCTTACATAAGTTGGTTTTAAAATATTTAGTTACTTAGAATTAGAATTAAACGCGTTGTAAAATATTTAAATTATTATTTTAATTATTGTTCTAATTATTATCCTAATTTAGAGTACTTTTATTATAAAGATTTCTATAGTTTATAGTATTTCGCGCTTTTCTCTAAGAGGAATACGCTACTACGCTACTCCTATTCCTATTTTCGTTACTATTTAGCCCTGCTTGCTTTGCCGTTCTACGTAATCTATGGTAGCTTTAACTATTCTAAGTAGGAAAATGTATATTCCTTTGTTTTTTCTATTATTGTTCTTGTACTACATTTATTTTAATATTTTCTCGAGCTTAAATAGCCTAAAGATCCCCAACTAAGATAGATAATATATTTTTTTAAATATTATAGAACTAAAGAGTGTGTATATTTTAAAGTACTTGCTAGGTTTTTTTAAGCCTTTTAATATAATAGTAACTATATTAAAAGTCTTTTAATTCTTAGTAAAGCTTTTTAACCTTCTTATTATTAGTATAGAATATAAGGGAGGCTTTAATATTTTTAATTATAAAGTTGCACTAATTATTATTAAAAAAGTTATTAGCGAAGTTTTATATACGCTTAAGTATAGCTATAGATAGGAAAGTATTAAAAATATTTACAGCTATATTTACTATATATAAAAAGCTTTGTTTATTTACCCACTAGAACTTTAATATTATTTTATTTTATAACTTTACTACTATAATATTAGTTATTGCGTATTATAAAGGGAATAGTATATGCTAGTATTAAAAACTTTTAAAGTTTTTAGTTTATAACTTGTTTATATAGTATAATAGTATTATATAGCTTTATTGGGTTACTTAAGATTTCCTTAGCAAAGCTTTAATAGATATTAGTTAAAGAGGATGCTATTATATACCTTAGAACTAAACGATAGCTAAAGTATTTTTTTAAAATAAACTTTTATACTAGTCCTTAACCTACTCGGGATTACTAAAGATATTAAATTGCTAAAAACTATCTTATTAACAATTATAAATTTTTTTTAAAGAAGGTAAAAAAAGCAATATAAGTATAAAGACTTTTTTAAGCTAAGAAACTTGTTTATATATACTTGCATTTTTTTATAAGTAGCAACTATATTTAATAGATATTGTTTTATAGCTTTATTACCTAAGCGAAATCTAGTAAAATAAAGCTAGTGGAAGTTATTTAGCTTTAAGAGAGTAAAACTAAAGCTACGTAATATTATATTGAGTAGGAATACTATTTTACTTTTAAACTTAAAAGTAAGAAAAGAAATTAAAACTATATATTTAATAAAGCTACTTAGGAGGTTTTAGTTTTATATTATAAAGTTATAATATTTAAAATAGTTTAAGTTACTTTTATTTTTTTTCTTGCTAATATACTTTTTAATAAAGGCTAAAATAGTATTTTATAGCTTTTTTACGTAAATTACAATACTAGTAGTTAAACTTTATCTTGTGTAAATATTAAGAGTAAGCTAAAGGATTTAGCGGTTATTATTAATAAAGTTAGAGGTATTACGCTATAGTTCCTTAAAGTAAGATTGTTTTTAGGGGCTAATATTGATATATATAGTAAGCTAATGGATTTAATAAAGTAATATTAGTAGATAATTTAATTAGAATAATAATTAAAACAATAATTAGAATAATAATATATATAAAATAATACCTAGCTATAATTTCTCTTACTCTTTTTTAAGAATCTTTAAACTAAGGCTTTTAGGTTTTTTAGCTTATACTATTTAATTTTAGCTCTTGTTTTAGCTTTTGGGATATTTATTTCGTTGTAGAAAGTATTTTTACTAAGTTGTAAAGAGTGGCTAGTATAAGGGAGTTAATAAATTTTAAGGATTTGTTTATTGTGAAGCAACTTCCTATTAATAATCTATTTTATGCTAAAGGTAGAAAATTTTGTAGCGTTGTTAGTTATAATGGCAAATATATTAGTAGCTAATTGTAGTTTTCTAAGTATTTTTACAATAAGTTGTACTATTGTTTACTTAAATAAGGATTAGTTGTATTATTTAATATTAATAAGAGCATATTAAAGATTTTAATTCTTATTAATAAAAGTAATAATAATACTTTAAAGTAATTATTTAAAAGCTTTGTAAAACTAGCTATTAATTATTTAGGAAACTTTAATATTTAGTTTTTTAGTAAAGAGAATCTTCCTTATACTATTTTGCGCAAAAGAATATAGGACTTTATATAGGGTCTTTGAATTATATTTATTTTTAATAAATAAGTTATTAAGAGCATATTAGCGGATAAAGATAGGATTATTACTAGTATTTATACCCTTATTTATAAAAAGTAGCATTTTAATAAAATACTTTTATTATTACTAGGTAGTTTAGGATACTAAAGGGTATAGTTTTACTTATAAGTTAATTAGAATATTAATTAGAATAAAGTACTAAAATATTATTTTACTAGCTTATTGTATTTAAGCTTTTAGAACTCCTTTAAATTTAGCTTAACAAGGCTTAAATATTATACTATATTGGATAATAGTTTTTAATAGGTGCTTGCTTTTAACTCTATGCATTTAATAGATTTTAAATGCTTTTACATAGAAAATATCCCCTAGCTATTAAAAGCAAAGTATACTAAGGCTATACTATAGAGTTTACATACTATAACTAAAGATTCTTTAATAATATAGGCACTTTAGTAAAACTTTAACTAAGTATTAAAGGATTTCTAGTTTTTTCCAATAAAATAAGCCTTTACTTTAGTATACTTATCTTTTATATTTCTATCCAAATTCCAGTAGTAGTTTAAAAAAGGCATAAAGTAAAACTAATATAAAAAAGTATTACTTTATTTAGTTTAGTAGCAATAAATATTATTTTTTATACTAATAGTTTAAAAGGCATAGGTAAAGGTTAATTAGCTATTTAGCCCATTGCCTATTAATAGGTTTAAGTATAGAAAACTAGATAGATAATAATAATTACTTAAATTGGATAAGGACCTCTATTATATAAGTATTTACTAACTATTATTGCTTAAAGGAGACTATAGTAATTATTGGCTTACTAATTCTAATAGTAGGAGAGATATTATAGATAAAGAATAGTTAAGGGAAAGGGGGCTAAGGGAGGATTAAGATAAAGATTAAAATAAGTATAATAAATAATTTACGATTGAAGACTAATAAGGGTAAAGCACGTAAACTAAGATTTTAAAACCCCGCATATATAAATAAATACACAATCCTTTTTTTATTACTAGCATTATTTTTTCTATTTTTATTCGAACTTCTATTTATTAAATTTATATAAAGATCCTTTTAAAATACTATATTTTTTAAGTACTAAAGACCTACCTAACTAAATAGGGGATAATAATTAGTTATTAAATAGAATTTAAAATAACCTTACTTTATTACTTCTATATCCACCCTTAGCGAATAATATAGAGATCCTAGATATATTATTCTAACAACAAACCTTACTAAGTGCTAGTTAATAGCACTATAAGAAGGCACTAAGTGCTTAGAAATCTTTACAGGGAAGTATAGGAAAACTATAGAAGTTAATAAACAAGGTTCTAGTAAAAGGAAATAGCTATACAAAAAAGGTAGCTATAAAATTAGGGGTTAGCTAGCAGCGAGTAAAGCCTAGGCGTAAGTATAAAACTAATTAAAATAGTAAGTAAAATATATATTAACCTATATCTAGGTACTACTTATTAAGAAATTAAATAGCTTTAGGCAACTACTAAACTTTTTATATTATT
>MAVT02000518.1:0-28556 GCA_001702395.2 Diaporthe helianthi
TAAGCTTACTTAAGTATAAAAGCTAAAGCCTTAAGATTCTAAGAGGTTAAAAGCTAAAGCCTTAAGATTCTAAGAGGTTAAAAGCTTTGGAGAAAAGGCTCTACTAAATAAAACTAGAGAATACCCTAGTTATAGAGAGAGATAGTTAAATTAACTTAGTTAAAAAAAAACTATAATTATAAGTCTTTTAACCATATACTTAGAAGGGATAAACTATTATATATAAGTATATAAGTACTTTACTAGTAAGGTTTTATATCTATAAATATAAACTATATTATTTTAAAGAAGTATACCTAGGATTTATATAAGTAAACCTTTAGGATTTAAATTATTCCTTTCTTTAAATAAGCTAGTATTAGTTTTACTATTTAAATTAAATTAGCTACTTTAAGAAATACTATAGCTTTAAAGCAAATATCTAAGTAACGTACTTTTTATAAAGTTTATTAAATTAATTAGCATTATAAACCTCTAGTAATATATATTATAAGCTAAGAATATATTAAGTAGGTTACTAGTTCTTAGGAGACGGCTTTCTTCACGAGATAGTAGTTACTTTATAAGGTAAGTAAGAAAGGGCTACGTGATACTAAACGTTCTATACTATATATGTTAAACACTTGACAGTTTCCTCGGGCTTCTAAGACTATTCCTCCTAATGCGGAATGAGTTTGAAACGGATATTAATGTCTTAAATAAAGTGTATCGCCTAAATTAACTGTAGCAATCCCTTGATTTTACTCTGACACTATTATAGGAAGCTTACTTAAGGGGAATTCTTTATTGCAGTCGGCGAGCTCTCTCTATTACTCTTCGATGGGGTTGATAGCGGCTCTTTCTAGTTGTATAAGCTGACGAAAAGCTGACTATTAGATATTGTTTGCTACTGTTGAACATCATAGTAGAAATCCATGAATGTCAATATTAGCATTTGTTCTGATCAGCATCAACACTTCGACGGCTGGTCTCCTGTTTGCTTCGCCGATGTTCACTATCCCTGGTCCACTTGAGCACCTGTTGTGGTTTTGTGTCAGCCAACCGCTGAAAGGCCCAGCGTTAAATACCAGACAAGGCTCTAGCTGATTATACAGTGTTCAACACAGGATTGATCATGCATTAGCAGCTGCCCTAAGAAGTACACATCATATGGACAACCTCGTAGAAATTCACTTGTAGGATTGCTTCCTACAAGATGATACACTGCGAAAGGACGGAGAGGAAACAATCAATCCATGGTTGGTGGGAATAGACAGGCCGCGGCATTGAAGGACCAAAATTTGTCCCTGTCTCAGGATGGCTTGTTATAAACATATGTCGTTTCGAATCTTGTATGGACAGGCTTACAGAGCCCTTAAAGTGCGTGGAGAGGGCACTGCATATCTGAAAGGGCTTTTATCGAAAAAGTTCTACTGCTGGCAGCAAGAGAGTCCGTGTGCCTGGGATACATGAGCGTCTACAAGTCTGCATTGGCAAATGTTAGATTCAGATTCAGGAACGTGGCCTGAACCGGTGAGTGCAAAAGAGAGGGGCAGCTGTAACTGATCATGTGGCTGTGTGCGTTGTGTTTGCATTTATTGGTATGTGACCAGTAATCTGAGACTTCAGGAATCCTGCCCATTGCCATGTTCACTGCCGTCCTCACACAAGCAAATTGGGATCAAACACTGCTTCAATTGCGAACCAACACGCATGCTGATAATGCAGTAAGGAGGAACCCGTTGAAATGTCATCTGATTGAGAAGTGTCGGTGTCTACCTAGATACCAAGACTTGCCGTATATTCGACACGCGGCTTTCGAGAACTACATGCTCTTTAAGAACGTGTCCCAAAAAAGTAAGTATGCCAATGCGTCTGGGGGGGAGAGAGCAGGCTCTCGCGCAGCACAGCACAATAAACGAAGCACTGAAGGGAACAAGTCGAGAATCAGTTCAAACCTCACCCCCGCAAGATTTTGGGACAATCTGTCTCATATCCTTCTCGTTAACAGAGCGCTCCGAGAGCTCGATCGACGCAATAATACAGACTCAACACGAGGGACAAGGAGACCTGGGCGCTACGGATCCACCTGGGCCTGGTGATTCTCGACAGCTTGAGGTTAGGATTCATTGTCACGATATTAAGCGCTTCTCGCGAATGGGAGGTCCTGACCTGAGTGATTTGCGAGGGGTACGCTCCTTTACATTTTTGCCTCACCCAGCGAACCCAACATCTCTACAATATCTGTCCAGACGATCTATCCACGGCGCTTGTGCGTGTACATAGACAGGCATCCTCCTCCTGTCTGACTATGCCAAAGTATGCACACGACCATCCAGAATCACCGCCGAGCAAGAAATCGTGACCGACGTCGACGCCGTCGTGCTACCAGGCCCGGACGCGGCCCTGTTCCACATCATCCGCAGGAAGACCAAGATGGGTAAACTGGCGCCGCTGAGACATACCACCTGGGAGTCTAGACCGTGCCTATGGGGCAGCTGCTGCCGAGCTCCACAGGGATGTCCGCGAGCGACTCGAGGACGTGATCGTCCCTATTCCCGACAAGGACTTCATCTGCGCCAACTCCATGGTCCACGTAAAGAGTGACAGCGGCAGTACCAAGGTGGCGAGGGGACAGGCTGCGCACAACGACGCGCTGGCAGCCAGGGGAATGCAAGCCTGGTGGGACTTTGGAGACATGTCTAGCGATCGAAGCCGGCATACCGGTATCTACAACATAGGCGGGAGTCGTGGACGCCGGGGCGCAGCTGCTTCCGGGCGCTCTCTCGGATGATTTGCAAGCGGGCGCATTGATGAGACCGTAGACCCGGCTGCGCAGCGCCAGGCTCAAGTAGCTCGATTTGCCCGCACCATAAAGTGTAACGTTACCTGGGCATCAGGAAAGAATTTTGAAGATGTACGCCACCTACCGCGAGCCAGACTTTCCAGGTACTCCACCTGCAGTACTCGGAGGGGAACCACCTTCGGACCAACCTGGCACAGCATGAGTTCCCAAAATATGTCTCGAGCCTGACTGGCTCGTGGATCTTGACAGATGCAGAGAATCAGTTCCGCCAGGGACTCGCAGCATACCGAAACGGACTCGACTGGGCCAAGAGACAAGCGAGACGAGGTCATCAGCCGGGCCAACGCGAGGCGAGGGTGGAAGCCGAGAGGGCAAATCCTGGCGAGGAGGACCTTTCGGACGATGTAGAGGAAGACGACGAGATTACAAAGAGGTTTGACAGTCAGAGGACAATAAGAACACGGAGCATGTCCCAGAAGCAACACAAGGGCAAGGGGGAGCGCTGATGAACAGTTCAGGGAAGACGCGGACTAAATGACAAGACTTGTCGACTACTGCTTCGTGACCATCCTAATTGGTAATCAGTCGTGGCGAATGTAGAAGCCATAGCCCGCTCGAAACAGTAACCTTGTGGAAGAGGACATACACCGCAGATCTGAGAGCTCAAGACAGGAACAAGACGGAGCATGTATCCCAAGGTCGGAAACAGGAGAAAAGGAAGTGCTCAGAGGTGATAGGTAGTAAACCCGTCAGCATATTACCAATTCACACATCACAAACGTTGTTGTTATGTTCAAGCACACTCGATATGTACCAAACCTCTACTGACTGACATTGTAACGAGATCAATTCCTCAAGTCTAGCTTCTTGAATCTTATGCAAGATAGACATAAACCTAATGCTTCGCCACAACCCCCGACGCATCAGCCTGCGCCGTAATCTTCTTCTTGTAGTCCTGCACGGTACCATCAAACTGCTCGACCGTGCCGCCGTCACAGACCCACAGGCTGGTGCAGACAGTCTGCAGCATCGTGACGTCGTGGGAGACCATGAGCACACCACCCTGGAAGTTGCGGAGCGCGTCCGACAGGGCATCCATGGCCTCGATGTCGAGGTGGTTGGACGGCTCGTCGAGCACGAGGATGTGCGGGTTCGTGAGGGCGAGGCAGGCAAAGGCGACACGCGACTTTTGACCTCCGGAGAGCACCTCCATCTTCTGCAGGCCCGTCGTGCCCGTGATGCCAAAGGCGCCCAGCTGCCGCCGGTACTCCTCGTCGGTGCGGCCCGGGTACTCGCGGGCCATGAAGGAGACGGCCGAGAGGTTGAGGTCGAGGGCGTCGACGTGGTGCTGCGCGAAGAAGCCGACGCGCAGCCGGGGGTTCTGCTGGATGATGCCCGTCGTCGGGGTGAGCTTGCCGATGAGCAGCTTGAGCACCGTCGTCTTTCCGGCCCCGTTGGGACCCACGATGCCGATCCGCGAGTCGAGCTGCACGTCCAGGTCGACGTTGCGCAGCAGGATCTTGTCGGGCGAGTAGCCAAAGGTCACCTCGGACATCTGGATGATGGGCGGCGACATCTTCTCGACGTCTGGGAACTTGAAGTGCACGCTGTACTCGGCCTCGGGCGCCTCGAGCACCGGCATCTTCTCGAGCTTCTTGATACGCGACTGGGCCTCGGACGACTTGGCCGCGTTGTACCTGAACTTGTCGATGAAGGCCTGCAAGTGCGCCCTCTCGGCCATCTGCTTCTCGTACTCACGCTTGGCCGTCTTCTTGCGCTCCTCCTTGGTGGCGTAGAAGGAGGCGAAGTTGGCGCCCCTGTAGTAGTCGAGACGCTCCGAGTGCTGGTGGATAATGTCTGTGGCGACCTCGTCGAGGAAGGCCCTGTCGTGGGAGACGACCAGGACAGTGCTTGGGTAGCCCTGCAGGTAGTTGGAGAGGAAGGTGATGGAGGGGACGTCCAACATGTTTGACGGTTCGTCGAGCAGGAGAAGATCGGGCTCACAGAACAGCGCTCTCGCCAGGGCGAGACGCATCCGCCAACCTCCGGAGAAGGTCTTGGTGGCAAACTGCTGGCGCTCGGGAGAGAAACCAAGACCAGCGAGGATACTTGCTGCTCTGGACTCGGCCTTGTCTGACTCCATCTCGGCGAGCTTGGCCTGGACGTCGGTGAGCTTCTGGTCCTGGGCCTCACGTTCGCGGTCCAACCTGGCCGCGTCGGCTGAGGTGTCGGCCAACGAGGCCCTCTGGGTCTCGATCTCGGCGAGCTTCTCTGTAATCTGAGCCTCATCCTTGAGGAGAACCTTTCGCCAGACGTCGGCATCAAGCACTGCTTGTATCGCCGGCGTGTCGTCTCCACTGATCTGTGTAGTTGGTCAGCATAGGCACCCCCCCCCGGTGTAGAAGAACAGGGACCAAGCACAACATACCTCTTGCTCGACGTGCAGAATGGAGATGTGAGTTGGGATGGGGACTTCACGGCGAGACAGAGCCCGCAGCAACGTAGATTTACCAATACCGTTGTTACCAACCAGACCATAGCGACGGCCATATGCCAGGGTCAGGGTGGTCTCGGTGAGGATCCTCAAGCCACCGATAGCGACGTCGATGTTGTCCATCTTGATGTCCTTGGACTTGCCACCGGCGCCTGGAGCCTGCAGGGGGTTGACAGCCATGTAGAACTCCTCGTATGACTGGGTCGACTCTGGCTGGTTGAGCAGGCGAGAGGCCTCGTACTCGACGGTCTTGAAGGTCTTCTTCTGCTGCTTGGCGGCGATCTTGCGCTCGGCCTTCTCGAGCTTCTTGCGGTCAACCTTTGACTCGACCTTCCTGACGTTGGCGGCCTCGAGGTCGACGGCGCCGGTGGCGACGGCGAGGGTGGAGGACATGTTGTTCTGGGCGCCGACCTGGAAGGACTGGTCGAGCCTGCGGACGGTGGGGCCCTGGCGCTGGTCGGGGCCGTTGGCGTCGTCGTACTTGGTGACCCATTTCTGGACGAGGTCGCGGATCTTGTCCTGCTTGGCGGGGTCCGGGTCGCCGGCGGCGGAGAGCAGCAGCTCGATGACGACGGAGGCGGCCTCGGCCAGCGGCGAGGGGCCGGCCTGGTCCTCACCTCCGGCCCACGAGGTGGATGCGTGGGTCAGGTAGCCGGCCGAGTACTCGGAGACGACCGGGTCGATGTTGGGCAGCACAGTCCTGATCTCGGACTCCATGGTGACGTGACGTGACGTGACGGTGGGCGGGTGTGGGTGGTCTTTGAGATGATGGAGTGAAGTGCCGAGGGGCGGAAAATGGAGGTGGCTAGGATCTCACTCGGGATACTCAACGCGAAACCGCCACACGAGACCAGGGCTGGCTGGCCGGTGTCACTGATGCAGATACGTCTGACACGTAGACACAGTACTATGGTAGCTCAGCACAGACTGAGTGATGGGACGATGATGAGCTGCAGTAGGCTGAGGCTCGTCACGCTGGTGAGGTGAGGTTGGCAAGGCAAAAAATGGGTTTGATACTACCGGAGACATCTGGAGCTTTGAGTGGCAGGGGTGGAAGGTGGTGGGGCAAAGCTCGGTCGAGCTTGCCTCAAAGCCTCAAACCTCTCTGGCGGCTCTCGTCACCGGCCGAGTCTGTGATTGATTGATTGCTCGAGCACAAGCACTACACTACAATACACAGCAGAGCAGAACCACGTTTTGTTCCATTGCGTGTGCGATCCCCTCCTGGCTCATCAACACCATCCACACACACACACAGACTCACACTCACACGCATATCCCACCACCAGACCTGTCTCGGACCATCACAGACCACGGACCAAGTGCTTGGAAACCAGATTGCTCCTTGCTCTGAGAAGGGCGGCACTTGCGATACGAGGTCACCGTCTGGATCAGCCATCCTAGACCTGAACCTCTGAGCGTGTGCAGTTGATGGACTCCCCCTCTGCCGTTTTGCGGATTGCTCGGGACGATCAAAACCAAGAGAATTAGCGGTCCGAAAACCGTTGCTCTGAAGCAGGCCAGTGTGAAAGAGGGGTTGGTAAGAAGCACACCAGCCAAGCACACAATTCGGCTGCTGGTGCCGACATCCCTTCATGCAACATACACACACCTCACAATGAACCAAGATCTATTGCCAATGCCATCGAGTCCAGCACAAGGGGGGGGGGGAGCGGGAAGAACAGCACAGACACACGTGCGGGCAACACACACACACACACACACTCGCAACACACAGACGCACACTGATCGGTCGGAGCAAGATCTGTGATCTCTCGGTCCGGTCTATTTCTACGCGTACATACTGCACACACTAAAAAAAATAAAAATAAGACACAGGCACTAGACACATGCATGCTGCACTTACGCACATAGTGTAGTGTATGTGCGCTGCAGCTGTAGAACATACCACACGATCTGTAGTATGTGTGTGATGGGTATCGTAGCAATTGATTGGTTTCTGTCTTTCTATCTGTGTGTCGTCTAGCTAAGTTTGTTCTAAGGCCGGGGAGCCAAGAAGTCTGTTCTTATGGGGCGGTTGGCCCGTGCGCTCCTGCTGTCTCCTAACAATGTGCGTATGTACGTAGTTAGTCTACTAGGTATGTACGGAGTGAGTATGTACGCACGGCACAGACTCAGTTCCTTTTTTCTCCCTTGCAGAGAGAGAGAGAGAGAGAGAGAGACAAGACACACAAACACGAACCACGCCCAGCCGCGACAAGAAGCAACCAGGGTCTCACAGCCAGCCCTCGTCACATTCTTATCTGAACATCTTAATTGCCGCACACCACACCCCCGGACACCGATCCAGAGTCATTCTAGAAACACCACAGAAGAACACATGTAACAAAGGCCCCTCCTCCGTCTGCCGTGGGTGGCATGGCACGACGCCACACGGCGCAGAGCTGGGCATATCCCATCCAAACCCATCCAATCTATCACATTGAACCTGTACCTCCTTCCCAGGAAAGCCATGCAAAATGACAATAGTTATACCAACAATATGATATCATTATAATAACCTGTCAGCCCAATCTCCACGTGCAGCTGAGCAACCACGGTGGGAATAGACCGGAGCGGCATTGAAAAAAAAAATGACGACTATTCCGCACACTACACTATCGAGCGCCTAAACTCTCGTTCCTGGCGCGCCCACGTTGCTACTAGTGTAAGTGGGGGGGGGCATTGGGGGGCCCGCTCGTACATGCCTACTGACTTAGTACTTACTACACGTGAACACTGGAAGAGCTAAATCCTCCGATGGAAAGACGAAAAGAAAGAACAAACCCCCGGCTTCATGGAATTTGCCGAACAGCCAGCCCAGCCCAGCCCAGCCCTGCAAGGAAGGGGATTGGGGCCACCTTGAAAACCAGGGCCTGCCTGGGCGACCGACCCACCCAGAGCCGGACCACATGCACAAACATGACGAACCCCCCACACGCGACCGGAGGGGAGGAAGGGTGAGAGAGTCAGCAAAGGGCCCATCCCGCTGGTCGCGTGTTTCCCTTTTGGATAAAAGCGCGGTTTTTCAGTTTAGTGTGTACAAAGTGGGTATGTAGCAGGATTTCCCAAGCAGCCGCGTCGATCAGGGACATCGCGTCTTGCAGCCGGCCAATGGAACCATCAACTAAAGTCAAGTCGCATTCGAAGACTCAGCAACACGGCAAAAAAACAACAACAATAACAACAACAACAACAAATTTGAGAAACAGCCCGACTGGTTCGAGGACCTTATTAGCTGGAACCCACACACCCCCCCCCGGTCTACTACTGCTGCACGCAATCCTGAGCAAGAATGAACTATATCCATTGGTAGATAGCATGTCGTGCTGTACCAACAGAACTCAGACCGTCTCCGCTCGCATGTACGGATGGGCCAATCTGCTTCTTTTGAGTTCCCGCCTGTCTTATTAGCCGACATGACGCAAGGAGGCAGTAATAAGGAGGAACAACATTGGGATCTTGTTCCTGGAACCTGCATATGGTAGACTAAGCCCGAGTCCGTCAGTCAGTTCTGTCAGTCCACAATTATTTAGTTTACCGCTGTGGCACTAGCACCCGGGCGCCAGTGCTATTTTCATCTCTCGCTTCAAAGTTGCTGCCTTCGGGCCGGGGGGATATCGGCGTATGCACAATGTGTGGGCCATCATCGCAATTACCCTCTGCCCCAATTGATCCCACTCGCTTCTTCTTCAAGGCGCAGGATTACAACCCTCATGGGGCCAAGGTTCCATGCGCATGTTACCTGCAACCTGCAACCTGCACCAGGGCATGCGGATGCTTCCTGCTGTGCTTTTCGTTCCAGTGTGCCGTACCGTATGTTGCCGCCACGCCCGCATAACTGTAGTTGTACAGTGTATTTTTGCATAGCACCATTGCAGCTGTGGAGACCCTGCAGCCAGCTGCTGCTTGCTGCTGGCGCAACGCGGAGGACAACAATGATTTTTTTCCTTTTTCTTTTTGTCGAGATTGAAAGTGGTATCCCGATCTGGCCCGGTGTGATGGGAGCTGCAGGATCTCGTTCCTGCCACACACACACACACACACACTGTCTCTAGTGCGCTCAAAGTATGTCTTTCTTGCCTCAGCGGCAACAGGCTTGGAAGAAGCTTACCAACCGGCTGCATACTGGCTGCTGCTCTCTACAACGCCCGGGCTGGCGCATTCTAAGTTGTTGACAGCTGGTCGCCAAAATGAAAGCACGCAAAAGCACCACCACTGTCTCGTCTCAGCTCGGCCGGAGCTTGGCGTGATACCTGCTCGCTGGAGGGCAGGATGGCCTGGCCAGCACAGCCATACCTGCTTTCTACCTTTCCCATGTCCGCCTCCCGGTCAATTTGGGGGGGTCCCCCCGAATGTGGTAAGTCGGTCGCGAACCAGCTCACGTCATCCGCCGACCGGTTGGCCTCCTCCCCGCGTTGCCTCTCCGCACCTTGATTGAAACAGGCACACACCACACACACACCACACACACCCTGTCTGCCTGTCCGGATTGGTGACTTCCGCTCGGTTCCTATGCATGTACTGTCTCCCAGCCCAGGTTATGCGCAGCCAATGGCATTGCCCAATTGCAAGCCTCCCCCCGCGGCCGAGCGGCCAGACGCCCCCTCCCGACACCAGCCTCACGCCTGCGTCTGCCCAGAGCTGACACGGGCAAAGTGTCCGGCTGTGGTCGGCGGCCGTGTGGCTTGATTTGGGACGAGGATGGACCCAATTGTCGTTGCTTTTTTGCCTTTGTTTTCTCTGGCTCTGCCACGCGCACAGCCCTTTGCCGGGGCCGCAGCTGGTTGACATCTCGTGACATGCCCCCCTCTTTCGTTCCCACGATGTTACGGCGGGAGGACCTGAGGAGGAAGCGGAGAGGGATCACGAAGCTCCGGCCTTGTTGGGACCGGAGGGGGCTGATGGGTAGGCACCGGCCCTTGTGTGACACGAGCAGCAAGGGTTTCCTCATCATGCTGTCTATCTTTCTCTGGCCGTGACAGACATTAACAACAACAACAACAACATGGAACCAACGTCTGTCGGTGAGGCGTGCCGGAAGGCTTCTCTGAGACTTCCCCCGGCTTTGGCGAGTGTAATGTAGGCGGCCGTACGCCCGAGCGGAATGCGAGCACCCCCCACCCCGCCCGCGCCCTTTCTCCTCTTTCCGTCCGATGTTGGTCCATGCCTGCTACGTCTTCGGATTCCTGCTTCGCGCTCCGTCGACGGACCTGGTCGGCACGATGCTTCAGCTCTGCCAGTATAGAAGCTCTGCTGGGGGTGGATCGGGTCGATACTGCCCACCCGCCTGCCTGCTTCTTGCCCCAAGCGGCCTAGCAGTGCGAGCTGAGGAATTCAACACGCTTACTTCTGGTGTCGGCTGTGGGGCTGCAACCCTATGTGATTGTTCCAGATGTCCTGCGACGGCTGATCTCCCCCGCCGAAGTGGCATCATCACAGATGGGGCCTAATTACCGGGAGGATCCTTCGACTAGTGATGCGAGAGGCGGGGGCCTCTGCGGGAGGAAGGCGGGTGCGTCGTGGATTTTTGCCCACCAGACAAATTGGCCCTGATCCATCTCCACGGAAGCAAGGGCAAGTGATGTCTACCACAGTATCCATGTTCTAAGTTTGGCATCTGAATGCCCAGCTGCCTAGAAGTGGGGCCAAGGAAGGAGGGCTCTAGTGTAGTGTACTAGCACGGAGCATCGCACTAACAGCACGATCAAGCCCCGAGCATCACACCTCGATGTGTCAGGATCACCATGAGGCTCAAAGGACCCAGTCTGTTCAATGTTTGGACCCAGCATGCGGTCCCTGCGCCCAAACCTTCGGGACTACCAACTTGGCTCCGACCAATCCACCTCGCTGCGGCGGAAGAGGGGGTTGGGGGGGGGGGATGGGAATGTGGCCGGAATACACAGAGTAGACTTCCTGTTGTTGACCTTCATGGCAATATCCCGCCACATGGGTTGATGAGCCAGTAAGAGAGCTGGGCTCCATCCAAAAGGGCTGAAACTGAAACTGACCGCCCTTTCGAGCAGGGCATGTAGGAAGTGTTTGTCGCATTCTTGAAGCTTCTTTTGTGTCCCTCCCGCTCGCTTACGGGTCGCGACCTGGTTGTTGGGTGGTCATTCCAACAGGTCGTGACTAGGCCAGCCCGGCTAGCTCGCAAACTCAATTCGCGCACAGACTCGCACCATTCCCAGGCCTGCAACCGCTTCCGTTGAGGGTTTGGCTCGCTGATGGTCATCTCTCGGTGCGTGTGGCCGCATCCAGGCAATTGAACATTTGTTGGCCCGCTGCCGCCCCGGTGTTGGACCCGTGACAGAGGTATTGTTCGGGCTTCGGCCACTGGTTCATACGTTTGGCCGAGTCGGGGGTGGGGGGGCGGAGCTTTGCTTCGCAGAGGGATCCCAGACATTCACGTTGCCGTTTCGCGACACGGTCATCTCCTCCGTCTTGGATTCCAGTCCCTTTCAAGAACGGCACAACGGCAACAACCTCGAGGAGATCAAACAACAAGAGCGAGGCACATCAGCCTTGGCGCTGGGGGGTTTATGGGCCAGCATAAATGGACGTTGTCATGGTGATGTCTTCCATGGGTTGTGGGGCGTCACGACCGTAGCCGCCGAGCTGCATGCAGGTAGGCTGCAGCATGCCATTCCAACTGATGAGCAGTAGACCTGGGAAGGCTTCTTCAACAGTGCTGAGTGCATGTACCTTCGTACGCGCTGCCCGATTTGCTTCGGGAAGGGCCATGTCGGTGGCTGTTGTCGGAGTGCACGCAGTATAGAAGCGATTAGCTTCGTGTGCCTGCACCACAAACAAGAGAAGCTAGAAGGAACGTGGGAGGCGTTATGCGTGAGGCGACGCCGACCTCACCAGCCACAGTACGGAGTACATCCAGCCCCCCTGGTGAAATTCTGGAAATTATCCTGGAAGCGGGAGCTTCAGCTTGTCAGATTAAGGAAGCTATCCCAGACATCCCCGCTTTGCGACCCCGGCCTCCTTCATGTCAAAGCGTCCGGTGGATGTAGCCAGATCCACAGCGGCAGCAACCTCATTCAACCTCAGACCTAGACACCCATGGATCGGCAACGAGAAGTAGATCCACGATAATCGAGAATACCGGGGACATGACTATCCTGCCTGTAGGACGCAGGGGAGGCGCATCACGTTGCGCGAACAATTCCCTCGCAGATTTGCTTGTCAAGTCAAGCCGGCAGATATGGTGAAATGCAGCCCGTCCACTTCGGAGCTCGGTGGGCCGCCGGAATGCCAGGCGGAGCGGGCATGGGAGCTTGCGCTGTGCAGCTACCTACCTCTCTTCAATTGATATGGCCTGGCCCTTCTCAATTCCAAAGGATCCTTCTGCGGCCGCGCGGCCGTAGTGGAAACGAGGACGGGCCCATCCCGCATTCGGGCAATTATTCGCATTGCAGCCTATGGCAGTGTACGGAGTACGTGTATGTACATTGTACCTGCACGTCACATGCAAGCCCATGCCAACAGCGGGGTCCTGTCTGCAGCTGCAAAAGCATAACATGTCGAGTTTGTTGTGTACGTAGGCTGTGCCGATCTCAGTCCGTGAGTGAGTGGCTGGCCAGGCTGGGCTATAGGTCCTGCTGTTTTCCCCCGGCGAGATGGGTCGCAGCGGAGGACCTGAGTGCAAGAGACGAGGCGGGAATTTGCATTGTAACGACTCCAAATCGGACTGATCTCGTATGCTGCGCGCGCTCGGGCTTAGGTGAGGCAAAAAGCAATTCGGACCCGTTGACTTGACTTTCGAGGCCGGCCCGCCCGGAGACGTCACGGTTGTAGCGATGGCGATGGTCGCATGCAATTAGGCACATTCAGTGTTGATTACTCCTGGGCCAGTTGCCAGTTGCTGGCATCTGCTACAAGCCTCCCGCTTGCTATTCCCTTCGCAGGTTGCCGCTTTCATGGCTTTCCTCGCCCTGGTGCTCTTATTAAGACAACCTGCTGAGTAAGCAAATGGGGAATGTGTCTGGCCGGCGGGACGGAAACGGGTTGCAAGGGATGCTCATTGTTGTGCAACCGTCACACGCGCGAAAGGCGTCCACAAGCGACGTACTGAGGTTTTGGTTTTTTCGGGTTGTCAGTCTTTTTGTGCTTGTCGGATTCTTGCCATCTGCTGTGTCGTTGCGTCCATTGTTTGTCGGTTTTTTGTCGTGCCTCGTTGCAGCGGCGGCGGGGGGGCGCGCATACACATACCGGGACCGATTCGTGGACCCACGAGTGCCGGGATTGTGATAATCCTACCGTCTACCTGCCTACCTGGGCTGGCTGAGCTGAGCCGGCCCAGCGACCAGGCGGGGACCTCGGAGAAGAGTCATACGACGGTGACAGCAATTGGAGAAAGGTGCTTGAGCAGCATGCGCCCTTCAGAGCACGGGCTGTTGGGCGGTGGGAGTGAGGGCAGGGAAGCTGTCAACAATGTCATTGAACGGCATGGCACATATACTGGCCGCTGTCTGAGAATTGCCATGTGCCAGTCTGCGCACGGTGGACAGGTAGCCCGTGTCTGTTGTTTATCATCTTGCCCATGTGGGGGAAACCCCAGTTGGTTACGTGAATGATGTTTGTGGCGACGGGGTCGGGTGTGTCTCTGATGAGGGTGGTGAGTGGCCATGCAGTTCTGATCCGTCCCGTCTTTTCCTTGTCACCCCATGTCATCACTGTATCTTGGTGATACTCGCTACAGTGACAATGTGTCCATGCCTGATGGAAGGGTGACGAGCAAGCCTTGTTTCTTTTTTTCTTCTTCTTCTTTTTTTTTGAGAGTCGAGCGAGCCTGTGGCCCTTGCTGTTCTTGCTGGGCTTGATGGTTCGATGTGACATTTTGTTGCATTAGGTACGTATCAGGAATTGAGAGGCTTGTCATGGATTGTGCGTGGTTTGTTTTACCCTGCAATTACAGTAGTAAGCGTGCAGAGAACCAGCGTGGAGCCCTAGCTTTGGGAAGATTTTACAGTTAAGTTGTCGAGCCGATAAACGGGTCCAGCTCCTGGTCGAGTACGACGCTGAGCCCTTACGTGCTGTAATTCTTTTGGTAAGCAACCTCTGTACTTGGGGATATGCCCGAGATGACAGGAGGGAAGTGGCTCCTGTTGATGCAAGTCTCAGCTTGTTCAATATCAGGCGGACAAAGAATGAGAGGAGCAGGCGGGCCGCTCGTGCGTAGAGCGACCCTGGCGGGTTGCGTGAGACCTTGCAACAACGGCGACGACGTTGGACCAGGCCGAGAGGGCAAACGTGTGCGCTGATTAGACACACAGAGGCCCGAACAAATGCGGACCGAGGCATGCTTGCCCACCAGGCTGCGAGGCAAGGAGAGGAAAGTTGGGTGACGCGAGATCAACTCAGGGGCCCGCTCTTTGGAGGAAGCACGCAGGTCCGACACTTGTGACCCTGGTGCAGCTTAGGGCTGGTCGGTGGTCGAACCCTGGTCTGAGCCAATCGAGAGCGGACGTTTGAGGTGCCGCTGGTCTGTCAAAAAACCTTCTCCGCGCCGCCAGGCGCGAGGGTGGATGATGGGCACGAGTGAGTGCAGTAGGCTTCCTTTTGCCAGCGCATGACATGTCGGGCGATTAACAGATTAGCAGATTAGGTGGTCGACCTGGTCGAACTGCCGGGACAGACCTTGCTGGAGTGGTTTGGTAGCTGGCAGGTCTTCGACTCTTCGCAGGCTGGCGCTGGGATTCCGGACGTGGAGCCAGGGCATCCCCGGGCCTGGCTGGAGGCGGCGCAGAGGGAGGATTGATTAGCTGCAGTCGTGCAGACTGTCGAATGCAGGGCGTTGATCAGTATTCGGGGATTCTGCAAATCGATAGGTCTCAGCCAGCGCGGCGCTATTATTGTTTCGATGCAAGTGAGATCGATCAAGTCTCGTTTACGTGATTGCTCGAGTCTTGCGTGCTTGCCAGCTATCCAGCTATCCAGCTATCCAGCTATCCAGCTTTCCAGCTTGCCAGTCGACTGTCGACTCCCGACTCTCGGACTTGCGGCTCCTGACGACTCGGGTGGTGAGCGAGGAGGTCCACACAATGACGCGACGGTGAGGAACGAATTACTCGATACTGCCATGGCAGCAGATGCAGGAGTTCGCAGGGTTGGCCAGTAGTGGCTCTGTGGCTCCTCTCTGTAGCTTCCATAGGTACGGTGTAGACACCAAAGAGGGGCGGAAGAAGGCTGGGAGAGAGCCAGGGAGAGGCCAGCAAGACAGAGACATCAGCAGGGTCAGGTCGGCATGTCGGCTACCGGAATGTCTGTTGGAGCCACCAGTGGCTTGAGTGCTTGGCCTGGTTCTGCAGGGTGCCCAGGTGGTGTGTGGTGTGTATCCGTAGTGTGGCTGTTGGCTGCCTCGCCACTCGTGGATGCCCTTGCCGCAGATGCAGCTTTTGAGATTATCCCTTATGAGACGCCAGC
The DNA here is from genome assembly GCA_001702395.2 of Diaporthe helianthi. Classification (NCBI taxonomy): domain Eukaryota; kingdom Fungi; phylum Ascomycota; class Sordariomycetes; order Diaporthales; family Diaporthaceae; genus Diaporthe; species Diaporthe helianthi. The sequence goes on from MAVT02000518.1 coordinate 15,714, forward strand.
TATAGATTTTTTAGACTCGGAAATACCAGCCAACTGGCGCGAAGGCATGTTATCTGGGATCAGTTGCCCAGAACGACCAGCCATCACGCATGTAAATGTTGTAGGCAGGTAAGCCCGGCGATGGCGATGGCTGAGGTGGTTGGATGCTCCGTAGATTGTGCGAAGTGCCCTTCTCAAGCTTTCCTCTCACTTTGCTGTGGGTCCTGGCCTCTTTTTTTTTCTGGTGCTGAATCTGCTGATGATGACGGCTGAGTCGAGAGTCGATACTGCTGCAGCGAGAAATAAGGCGCACTATTCCGTACCGTTCCGCCCACGTTTTCTGCACCTAGGTACCTGAGAGCTAGCCCTTCCGTTCCGTGCCTGTCGTGTTCTGGCCTCAGGCTGCAGCAGCTAGGAATCAAGGAATCAAGGCAGGTACCAAAAGACGGGCAATGCCTACCTAGGTGGGCGAAACAGAGAAAGGCTGGCTCCAAAGGCACCAAGCAATGTACCTAGGTATGGCATATGCAAATCCGGGGGGATCTGATGTAGCAGGCCAGCTCCCTGCCCCTCTGGGGATGGATGGTGCTATTTCCCAGTTTGTTGACTTGTTCCGAACAATTCAATGTTGTATACCGGTTCTGTGGGTCCTGGACCTGCTCACCCCAGGTGCCTCTCCGTACCGCACTCTTGTTGTAGTCTGGCGCTCTGGCGCTCTGGCTTCTTGCTGGCCCTGGCAGCCCTGGCACCTGTTGGCTGCTTTTTTCTGGCCATCTTGCTGGGTCCTGCGAGCTGGCCAGGGCCAGTGCTCCTGGCCCAGTCAGTGTTGTATCCGTCCAAGTACCGCAATGTGATATCAAAGTACCGCGACACGGTAGGGTACTTCCTCGTGGGCTCATGCCTCGTGGTGCGGCAAGGTCACTGCTCCTATCCAGTGACACGGTCCTACCCCGGCCACTCCTTGCCTTGCTGCTGTTGTGTGTAATAGTATCCCGTACAGCCGCTCCACTCCCGCCTCATTCACCACAAGATGCGGCCACGCACAGAAAACACACAGACCAGGACAGGAGTGAGGATCGAAAAGAAGGGGGCGAGAGGGGGGAAGAGTTAGGAGGTGGAGGGTAGATGGCAGATGGCACACCGTACTGTCTGACTGTAGATTGTAGATACAGTACCTATGGCAGAAACGTAATCCCCCAACCTCCCACCTGCGCAGGGAGACTCCAGGGTGACCTTGAAAAAGCATTGGCAAGCATCACATCCGCTTTGTAGCCCCGGTTCCCTGTCGCAATAATAGTGACTGCTTCTGCACTTATACCTTCATGTGGTGTCGCTTGCTCAATGCTCTTCTGCCTTGAATCCATTGGCGCCTACGGCCTGCGTATCTGGGCACTTGCTAAGTCGGGCTAGCCTGTATACTGGGCTGCAGCTGAGAGGGCCCATTGCTGGCCGCCCTGCTGCCCACTCGCCCACCGTCCCCATTGATTGACCAAGGAACGCGGGAAAGTCGATCGATTCCAAACAGAAAAAAATAATACTGTGGTACACACGACCGGCGACATCCCGCTGTCCAGTCCTGTCAAGCCGACTACATCGTCTTCTAACTCACCACCTAACTGACCAGCCAGCCAGCCAGCCAGCCAGCCAGCCAACTCAGCCACCTCAGCCCGCCCTCGCCCTCGACTCGACTGACTGGCTTTGGACTCGGCTCAAACTCAACTCCTCGAATTGACTCGACCCGGCTTGACCAGGCTAACTACTGTACCTGCTCCTCCGGCAGCTGCACCCCACCGTCAAGACATCGCCCTCGGCCGCTTCCTCTCCGTTTCTCTCCATCTTTGGCACGCACACACACACACACACACTCACTCACGCACACCACAACAACAACAACAACAAACAACAACAGGTGGGACCGATACCGTGTACGTCGATTACAACACCAAGAAGTCGAAACAGAAGAGCTGCAAAACAAAGAACACGCAGCGGAGGACAAAACCTCAAGTCGAAGGACCAATCGCATCTGGGCCCCTGCTGTCTCTCGTCTGAACCATTCCCATCTCGTCAACCTCAGTTCATCTTCCATCTCACCCACCCACAGCAAGGAGGAAGCAAGTAGGATCTGATCTGGATCTGGCCCACTCTTGCCCACTCTCGCCCATGACATTTCCATTCCCCTGCCTTAAACTCATGTGCCCTGGACCGCGCCGTATTCACACCACTCCTCGCCCCGCCCTCGCTGTACATAGACCGCCGAGTACATAGCCCAGGTACCGCCTCTGGCCCAGGTTGTACGTTCCCTGTCTGTACGTACCTCTGTACGGAGTACCTCTACTCTCTGCTCTACCTCGACCTCTACCTTTGCCAGTCCTCGGTACGTATGTGGTACAACCGTTCTCTCTCTCTACATCCCAGGTTGGTGGTTCCTTACCGTCACCATCCCTCCCCGCTGCTGCCCGCCTACTCCTCCTTCCTCAAGTTGGGTCTACTTCTGTCTTGTCTCACGACATCGCCCTCTTCTCACCTTCACCTTCTCGTCCACCCTCACTCGTTTTTTTGTTTTCTCTTTCTCCATGTGTCTCCTTTGTATTTCTTTCCACATTCGGGCCCCATTTGCAGCCATCAGTAACGTGTCAGACCCGTGGTCCATGCCCATACCCATGCCCAGTTCGACCACCCCCCTCTTGTCACTCCTGACGCCGCGCATGAACTCACCACCCATACGTTACCCACGTCCACAGCCCACCCCAGCCAGTAAGGTGCCTTGCCCACATGGGCTTCCCAACTCCAGCTGCTGTTCCCCATCATCGCACATTACACTGCATTGCTTGCATTTGCTTGCATTGTTTTCTCGTCTCGCCCTCGTCCTCCTGTGGACCGACCGCAGCCGCTGACACAGCCAATCTTTAGACGGCCGCTGCCACTTGGGACAACAGCATTAATTGACCGCAGACCACCTCTCTGCCCCAACTCAGCACCTCTTGTCGACACCCCTCGCCCTTCGACCTGTAATCCGACCACTGCCTGGGCAACGCACCGGATTTCTTCGAGCCCGACCAGATAATGCAATGACGATGCGAATCGCGACCAACTCGAGCCCCCGATCCCCTTCGTCCCCACCCCTTTCTCACGGCTGCGGCTCGCTCAGATAACTCTAAGCGGCCACTATGCAGACAGTCCCAAGCGTAAGTGCCTACTGAAATGCTTCGGCTTGTTCTGGGGTGTATGTATGTGTGTGTGTGTGTGTGTGCGCGCGCGCGTGTGTGCGGTGCTTGGCCCTCTATCCAAAAGGCACAGACGTGGGGATTTACTTGGCCAACAATTACTGTCGGGCCAAATGCGGATCGCCCAGGTGCAAAAAGCTTACAGACTTTCCGCCCAAAATCTTGTCCAAGTGCTTTGTCGTGCTCTTTAGGCTTTGGCAGGCCACACTGAAAATTGTGAGGGGTTACTGACCGTTCGGCTTTTATTGTAATAGCTTATTGGGACCGGCACTGTTGCTGCCGCTGCCGCTGCCGGCCTTGCCTTCGGCCAGCCTACCGAGTCGCCCCCACCCTCGTAACCACGACCATCCTCGATTCTGAAGAGGAAATTGTTTTCTGACTCCAGTCTCGACAAACCGCGATCAACACCCACGCCCCCGCCCCTCTCACCCGCAGGGACCGCCTTCGCCCCCTTCCCCCAACTCGTTGAGGATGACCAGTATGACCACCAGCAGCATCCTTCACCACTCACCTCCAACCCCGTCAACGTCATCCCGGCCGCCGGCTCGCAGACAACCCCTCCCAAGTCCGGCAGCCGCCGGCTGTCAACCATACGTGCGACCGAGCTGACAGCTATCGACACCGGTCGGGAGTCGATCTCGTCGCACGGTTCGTGGATCAGGAGACTGTCTTTGCGGCCCCAATCACAACACGGCAGTGTGCGCTCCAGTGCTGAGCCAGACTCGGCTGTCTCCTACTCTCAAGGTTCGGGACAGTCCATATTGTCTCCCACGGGCTCTGTGGCCCCTCAACTACCAGCCCCGAATAAGTTGGTAAAACGGCCAGGAGCAGAGAGCATCTTCGCGAGGCGCGGCTCTCGTATACAAGTCCCGAGCCTTCGACGACCCGCAACAAGTCACCAACGATCTGCCACCATCCAGCAAGTCCCCTACTCCCCAGGACCCGCAACCGCGAGAGATGGTGTCTCGTCTGGCCAGCCATTGCGCCCGAGAGCCTCAACGACCGGTCGACCGAACAATGCGCCATGGAGATTGCAAGAGGCTGCTTCTGGCTGGGCATCGTACTTTCACGCGAGGAGGGTGAGGGCGTCGAGACGGAAAACCGTGGTTACACCCATTTCACCCAGCGTTGAGGACAGCAGCCCAGTAGAGTCGCAATTACCAGGCACACGGATCTACTTGCGGCGTGGCAGCCTGTTACCTGCGCCCTATCTTGTGAACCCCGAGGCGATTACTGGCGACCCCTTGATGATGGCACCGGTGGCACGTGAGCCAGAGTCGGCTCTGCCCGCAGAAGCCGCAGCTCCATTGCGGCGGGGCCCGCGAAACTCGAGAGAGTCCGGCGATTCATTAGACAAGACACCAACCAAGGAAAGTCGACGGTCGCTTTCTTCGCATTTTGGTGCGTCAGGGGGTTGGATTGCAAGGGCGAGCAGCCTGCGTCGAGCAAAGAGGGAATCTTTCGATCACACCGGAGGAAGGCGTTATGCATCGGATCCGACTTCCACTTCACCCAAGGCTACTCGTTTCAACGGGGCAAAGGCGGATATGGAGGCACTTTTCACGCCTCCCTTATCCGCATACGAGGACGAGACTCAGAACGCGGCTAAGTCGGCATCGCAGGGGCCGGGGCGTGACGTTTGGGCGTCCATTCCTCCCCTATCGCGCTTGTCAAGCTTTCATCTCGATTTGTCCAAGATGGGGCCATCTCCTCCACACTCTGCAGGACTCCAGGCACCGAGCCCGATGCAAATTAGCCCCACGACTGCGCCACAAGGCGCACCGTTCTCATCTCATAGCAGGGCGGTCTCAAAGGAAGGCGCATCCACTCTAGCTGGATCTGAGATGTCGGTGCCTGGCTTGGCCTCGGGTGACGACGATGACACAGATTATAAGAGTGACGCGGTTTTCGACTCTTTCAGGACTAATGACTCGAACCGCGTGAGAGTGGTCGAGACGCCTTTGGACTCGATGTTTGACGAGTCGCCTCTTGGCACACTGGGAAATGTGAAGGCCAAGAGGCTTTCGATACAGGAAATTCTTGGAAACAACTGGGACGGAGATACCAGGATCAGGGAGGAGGATGAAGGGTCCTCGACTCCAATGCGCGGGATCCACGGCCCACACATCGCCGATGATACTGACAGTGCCGATGACCGAGCGACGGAGATTGCGAAGTTCCAGATCTCAATTGGCAACAACGCGCGGAATTTTGGCAGACTGTCACTGGATACTACTGATGATGACTATGACTGGGCCAGGGACGATGAGGATGTTCTGAGCAACCCATTGTCGCCGCCGACGAGCTCCGTCAACTCGCGAAGAGGGACGAGCCCTCAATTGCGGACAGCATTGGCTAACATTTGTGGCAATGCCACTCCTGATTCTTACACGACTGCGGTTACGACCGAGCGACCGCGGAGCAATGTTTTTGATTGGAGTGAACCAGCCCATGAGAAGGCCGACGACAGCTTCACTCGTCCGAGGACTACCCACGGCCAACAAGAGCTGGATTTGCGGGGCGGACGTCCGCCAGCCCGGCCTAGCGCCCACGTCCGCAGCCAGAGCGTGCCTGTGGTCGAACCAATAGACGCCGTCAAGGGTGCGCCAAAGTTTGGTACGTGGGGACTCGGTGGGAAGAATGCCAGCGAAGACTGGGATGACGACTTCGAGTTTGACGAGGGTAGCACCAGCGGCTCGGGCCCGAAGAACCCAGTCCAGACGCTGTCGATGAGTGTGCCTCCTTCCATCCAAACCGCGCAGGCGACCGTGAAGGCACACTCAGGCCACATTCGAGAGTTATCGTTGCTTGTCGACAGCCTCAAGCGCATCTGTCGGCAAGGTCGGGAGTTGAATCTGCTGAATGGCCAGAGCGCTTTGTTGTGGAAGGAAGCAGAGAACATCATCGCCCTAGCATCACCGGATGAAGACGATGTGAATGACATCGAAGCGGATGGAGACTCGTCCGACTCACAGTCCTCCCCCGTCGACGAACGGTTTTTGGACGGAGGCTTTGATGCTGCCTTTTTGGACCGGGCCGACGACAGTGCCGATGGCCAAGAGCTCGATATATCTAAGAACGCTGTAATACGGGAGAGACAGGTCGTGCATCGTCGCTCCGTGTTTTCTCCTGACGACGACATCTTCGGCAACACTTGGTCATTGGAGAAGGAGAGCACCGGGCCACACACCCCCAGGACCCCAGACCGCGTCAGGGAGTTCCATACCCCGGACGGCGCTGTCGTATCCTCTGTCATCGCAGCTATGGAGCAGCAGCGGAGCCTCCCCGGTCGTCGTCAAGAGTCGCCTTTGAAGCCATCCAAGGCTAAGCTCTTCTTCGATACGAACAGCCTTCACGAGCTCGTCAGGCGCGCAAGCAGCGTTTTCCACTCCCTGTCCGACATTGTCCGCAAAGAAGAACTTCTCTCGATGAGCCCCCAGGCCACACCCACGAGGCTTGATCGCATCCGACCCGGTCACGGCAGCAGCCCGGCCTTCACACGCGTCTTCACGGATCCTGACACGAGTCCACCACGACACCTGGTCAGGAGCCAGAAGAGCCACTCACCATTGCCCCGCAGCTCCCTGGATTCGGGTCTGAATCAGCGCATGCAGATGATGACAGTCAGCTAGACACGAGCACACCACCACCAAACCACGCCGCCACACTTATATAATGTTTGATAACACGCCCGTGCGAACAAGACCCCCTTGTCCGCACCCCATCATCGGTATCGGTAACGGCGACCGCACCAATTGTACATGTACGAATACTTAAAAGCCAAATCATTTTCGCCTGTGATTTTCTCCTTCGGACCGCGGTTCATTTGCATAGCAGCCCTGGAATCGGAAAAAGCTCTGGCCTGGCGGTCTGGTACACAGCAAAAAGAGCCTATTGTTTTTTTATCATAGCAATTGCAGCAGATCTGCTTTCTCGGGAAGTGAAGCACGCGGTAATACCAACAAGTCAGAGACGGACGATTTCACTTTACAACTGTCTCCAAGAAATGTCCCCACCCCCCACATCGGTAGCCTCTTACATAGGCAGGCCGGCCTAGCATCAGGGATCTGGGCGGCACTGGCCGTCACTGATTGCGGGAGGTTGATGGCGGGGAGGGAAAGATAGGGAAAGGGCCAACACGGCAAGGTGCCATCGAATAAGAAATGGATTCGGATTTGTTTGTGGGAAAGGGGATAGGGAAAGGGATCGGTCAGGTCGGTTCAGGCAAGGTGTTTTGGGTTTCCCGCCAGCAATCGGAAGCATCATGGCCGATGCATGCATGGAGCTTATGTCATGGCTTTTGTATTCCCAAGGTTGACTTGTGTCATTTTGTCTTACAACTCTTTTTTTCTTCTTCTTCCGTGGCCAGTGTTCATTCATAGTCATGGGCTCTGTCCTCGCTCATTCGAGCCGGTGGATACAGCCAGCCCAGAAGGGCGTGCATGGAAATAGACAAGCTATTGATGGCTGCCGCGAGACACAGTTCAAGTTGTGCCTAAACAACTCTTGCTTCTTCCCGGCACTGTGAATGTGGCTTTTGTGAATATTTACACGACGGTTGGCCGATGATGGCATACCGATATCAAACGGCCTCTTAGGTGCTTGGCTTCAGCAGGGAGGGCATTGGATGTGGCGCAAAGGAGGGGTTTTGGGTGGCGCCGTGGGTGTGTCGGTGAGACGGTGGCTTGCCTGCGCAGCTGCCCCAGAAGTGACTGTCCACCAATGCATTCATTCATTGACTTGGGCATCGTGTCGTACAACGGCAGGTTTTGTGGCTGGCTGTGGCAGCAATTACATTGGTTGATTCTACAAGGGTTGGCTGCTTAGCTTGCCACCCCCCCCCCCCCCAGTCCTTTTCACCACTCTGGGCGGCTGTTTTGCTCAGTGGTTGTTAGTCTAGTTGGTGGGGTGGGCGGGCTGCCCACAGACTGACTGACGGACGTCTGTGTTTGTTTGGCTGCCGCGCGCTTATCACAGGAACCCATTCATTCCTGTGACTGCATGGGCCAGCGCAAAACTTGGCGATTCTGCATAGCCTAATGGACGAAGGGGCTTTTTTTTAATAAAAAAAAAACGGTAGGTACATGCCCGGGTGGTGTTTGAAAGAAAGATGGGATGGCCGCGTCTGCGGCTGCGTCTAAGGGGTTTTGCGATTATCTGAGCCCGCATTCGCGCCTGTCTCAGGTGGTTCGATGGGATTGAATGCTTAGCATTTTTGTTGTCGCCCTTCTTTATGTATAAGCGGGTGAGAAAACTGCTTTGTTTTGCGGCGATGTACTCGTGGACGGACAGGTACTTGCGATGGTGCGCGGCTGTTGAAACGGTACTTTGGGGGGACGGGTGCACGGAAGAAGAGATGTCATGGTACGTACTATTACCGGGAGAAAGGTAGGTTTATATGCCTTCTTTAGTTTTACTTAGTGATTATAGGGAGAGAGGGTTATCGATGCATTTTTATGTGCCGCCGTTGTTGGAATGCTAGTTTCAGGTGCTAGAAGGGGAAGAGGGTAGATAGGGTATAGGAGCGACATGTCAATTTGGATGGTTGTGGTAATCTGGAAATTTGGTACACTAGGGCACGTTGAGATTTGCCAGTTCGACCATTTCAGGCCTCACTCACATGATTGACTTTCAATCCGACAATAGTAGGTGATTCAGTTACGAGGTATAAGAGGTGGGTAGTCTAGTTGACGAAGGGTCATTTTAAAGATGGAATTTGGGAAAATCGCCTATCGACCTGTTCATCTCGTCTCATCTCACGGGTGTCAACCGAGTCGAGCTGTCAGACTTCTTGGTGCCGTCGCCAACCCATAATCGTTAGACCACGGCTATCAGTCAAAACTGCAAAGCGACTTCCAGGAAACTGACTGCTGGCTAATAACCAGTGCAGGCAGCTGCAAAGTACTGTGTCTGCCACACCAACACTGGCACACCGTTACAAATTTGTCTAAGTGCACTTGCCAACTGGTAAACAGTGGGGTATCCAAGGGCAGGAGCGTCCCCAGCTCGCGGTGTCCGCAGCCAATAAACATCGACCAATGGGCGGTGAGCTCAGACCAGATTGGCCCGTGCACGCAATCAAAAATCAACAAACCGTGCCCACTCCTGAGGGGTGCTGTACTGCTTTGGTGCTTGGCTGTTGCTGGTCCCTTTTTGCCCCTGGCACATTGCACCTGGCACAACAGAGCGAGAGAGCGAAAGCACAAGGGCCTTCACTCCACTCTTTTCCTTGTCAGACAATCCATCCCAATCCCAACACCACCGTCGTCGCCGCCGCCGACACCCAAACCTCACCTTCTCAATCTCGCTCCGAGCTACCGGCCCTCCGTCTTGGACCTCGCTGCTCTCGTTTTGTCAACGGCCCTTCTCCTCTTGTCTCGACCCGTCTCGACATCAAAGTCGTCCAACCATCAAAATGCGTGAGATTGTGAGTTGTCCTCGACCCCCCCCAAAAAAACTGGCACAGAGACGCGTCGGCCCATGCTGTGCTCTCGCATCCTCCTCTGCCCCTGAGCCTCAACGCTACCCCACCATCGCGACCACACCCACGGTCGCGCCTCAAAACACCACCATCACCCTACGAAGAGCACCCAGATGCGCTTGAAGGACGCGTCAGATTGCTAACATGAGCTTTTCCTCGCCTACAGGTTCACCTTCAGACCGGCCAATGCGTAAGTTGCTCCCTGTCAACACGGCCGGGCCGTTTCGCCACCTGTAGCTGACACGTTTCCCAGGGTAACCAAATCGGTGCTGCTTTCTGGTGCGTCCCTGCTCCAGCTTCTGCTCCAAGCCTACCACCGCGACGCTCGACACGCGAAAAGGCTGGCTCGTAGTCTCGATGCTGACCCCGGCTCTTCAGGCAAACCATCTCTGGCGAGCACGGTCTCGACAGCAATGGCGTGTATGTACCTCCTATTCCCTGACTTCTAAACTCGTCCTCTCCTCAAGCTTGCCACTAATGATCGCACAGCTACAACGGCACTTCCGAGCTCCAGCTCGAGCGCATGAACGTCTACTTCAACGAGGTACGCGAACGGCCACCTCGTCAATTCAGATTTGACCCTCTCGGCATAATTAAACGGCTGTCGCCAAGCCCTTGCTAACGTGTTTTCGCCCAGGCTTCCGGCAACAAGTATGTGCCTCGCGCCGTCCTCGTCGATCTCGAGCCCGGTACCATGGACGCCGTCCGTGCCGGTCCCTTCGGCCAGCTCTTCCGCCCCGACAACTTCGTCTTCGGCCAGTCCGGTGCTGGAAACAACTGGGCCAAAGGTCACTACACTGAGGGTGCTGAGTTGGTCGACCAGGTCCTTGATGTCGTCCGTCGCGAGGCTGAGGGCTGCGACTGCCTTCAGGGCTTCCAGATCACCCACTCCCTGGGTGGTGGTACCGGTGCCGGTATGGGTACCCTGCTCATCTCCAAGATCCGCGAGGAGTTCCCCGACCGAATGATGGCCACCTTCTCCGTTGTGCCCTCCCCCAAGGTCTCCGACACCGTCGTCGAGCCTTACAACGCCACTCTGTCCGTCCACCAGCTGGTCGAGAACTCGGACGAGACCTTCTGCATCGACAACGAAGCTCTGTACGACATCTGCATGCGCACGTTGAAGCTTTCCAACCCCTCGTACGGCGACCTGAACTACCTGGTCTCCGCTGTCATGTCCGGCGTCACCGTCTCGCTGCGTTTCCCCGGTCAGCTGAACTCTGACCTGCGCAAGTTGGCCGTCAACATGGTGCCGTTCCCTCGTCTGCACTTCTTCATGGTCGGCTTCGCTCCCCTGACCAGCCGTGGCGCCCACTCCTTCCGCGCCGTCACCGTGCCCGAGCTCACGCAGCAGATGTTCGACCCCAAGAATATGATGGCTGCCTCTGACTTCCGCAACGGTCGCTACCTGACGTGCTCTGCCATCTTGTAAGTCTCCTGAGCACGCCCGCACTACCAAATAACTTGCATGCTGACACTGTCTTGTAGCCGTGGAAAGGTTTCCATGAAGGAGGTTGAGGACCAGATGCGCAACGTCCAGAGCAAGAACTCATCCTACTTTGTCGAGTGGATCCCCAACAACGTCCAGACAGCCCTCTGCTCGATCCCTCCCAAGGGTCTCAAGATGTCCTCTACCTTCGTTGGTAACTCGACTGCTATCCAAGAGCTGTTCAAGCGTGTCGGCGAGCAGTTCACTGCCATGTTCAGGCGCAAGGCTTTCTTGCATTGGTACACTGGTGAGGGTATGGACGAGATGGAGTTCACCGAGGCCGAGTCCAACATGAACGATCTGGTCTCTGAATACCAGCAGTACCAAGACGCCTCCATCGATGAGGATGAGGAGGAGTACGAGGAGGAGGCACCCCTTGAGGGCGAGGAGTGAATAATGGTCTGATGAGATGTGCTGTCTGGAGTGGTCCAATGATCTAGGACCTTTTTACCGTCCTTAATCCGTCATCATTGTACCCATGACACCTCTCACACCCGTTCTCTTGTGCACGTATGTGTACACGCTTGTTCGTATGTGTGGGATGCTGGAAGCTTGTGTGGATAGCTATTCGATTCATGATTCGGGAGGGAGCGGGGGTGTTCTGGTAATCTTTGAAAATGACAGACCCGGCCGACCGTCCGAGGAGCAGAGAGCAGAGAGAGAAAGGGGCAACATTGACTTTAAAATATACCTCTTTGTAGTTGAACCCTTCCCCACATCCGGCCCCCCAGAATCCAGGTTCCCAGCCTCCCATTCACACGTGGGCCCACAGATCCACATGAAACAACGTTTGGATGTGAGGACTGATTGTCTAGCAGAGAGCCACTCATGCCTTGTCCATGTCTGGCCTGGTTCTTGGAAATTGGTTGTGGCCTTGGTACGCTCTGCTCAGAAGCAAACCTGTAGACTCCAATAGACAGACCAAGCTGTGAAGTCATGTGGTGTAGGATAAATGGTTCTATACATGTATTTGCAAGGTTACTTTTAAGGATGTGCTACCTACCTACTTAGGTAGGTACTCAACCCCAGGCTTACGCACTACCACTTTGTAGGGACGTCTGGAGGGAGGCACCTTGGAATGGATTGGATGAAGTCTACCTTGGGGCATAGAACCCCAGTATCGGATAGCGGCCATCTTTGCGTTCTAGAATGGGCCTAGATGTCGGTGCTGTCTCAGACAAGCTGCAACAGTAAGTACTTAAGCCTGCTGGGAAATCAGGGCAACGCTAGAAGTGGACCATCTTAGGGGACCAATTACCCTTAAGTTGGCTGTAGAATGAATGAATGGGCATGATGTTGTGTTATAACTACCAATCTATCTAGCTTGAGGCATGTGTACCTTGATTTACGAAAATCAGCAGACTCTTAAGCTTTTCCCTAAGTGAATCTCCCTGCCTATATCTAACCCTGCCCTAAGAGATGTTGTTAAAGAGAAGAGATAGTAGTGTATTATAGTAGTAGTAGTAGTTAAGAAATAACCCTTTTATATATTTAAGTTTTAAATAAGGGATGTAGCTAATGATTAGAAGTATAGTATTATATACTACTATTAAGATTATAGCTAGACTTGTGAGTATATAGCAAGTATATAGGTATACAAGGTATATAGGTATACAGGTATACAAGGTATACAGGTATACAGGTATACAAGACCCCTAGGTATACAGGTA
>MAVT02000519.1:0-28537 GCA_001702395.2 Diaporthe helianthi
TAGATAAGTATAATTTAATTAATTCCTTCCTCTAATGGCCGACTCTTAACCTCTACAATTTGTGCCCGGAAACGCAACTAATGACCACTACTCCCAGCAGCCTGACGATCCTGCCTAGCTACCCTGCATATCGGTTGATTCAAGGGTCAATAGGCCATGCAATGTACTTGAGCTACGACATCTGAAGGCTTGCCGCCGATTGGTGGCCTCCAGCTGCCTGCCTGCGTGGTGCTAATTATTGAGTAACGGCGCCGCGTGCCCCGGAATCAACAAGGATCCGTGGATCACTCGGATGGACGCTAAGATAGATAGTTAGTTACTAGCTGCTATCAAAAGAAAGCATTTTCCTTCTTTGGGCGTCAAGCCCTCTTGGTGACATCAGTGGGATGTGCACCTCTTGCCACTGATGGGTAAAATACATGTTTCCATTGCAAAGCTCGTGTGGACTAGTCAGGTATTTTGACTCTCGGGTTAGTTAGCTCTGACTTTCTGTACTTTTCGAATTGACTATGTACAGTTGTACAGCTCGCAAGTACCAGGCATGAATGAGTATTCCGCGAAACTAGCTCTCACATAGGTCCACTGCTTGCTTACGCAGCTAAAGGCGCCCGGGCATTCAAGTCACATGGACAAATTGGTAAATTATGATGAAGTGGCTATGAAGAGACAAGCACTTGAGTGCACTCTATCTAGCCCAGGTCTACACGATTCCCTCGACCATAGCCTGCTGCCACCAAGCACACCTCTCATTAGCCATGTCGTCTTTTCCGGCAATCACACCTTGGGCGGTGATCTGTACCACCGCCGCATCCTCTCCGTACAAGGGGAAGTTGGGCGCAGTGCAAGCTGGGTTGTCTGCCGGCACACCCGTGGCCGCAAAACCGACAATGTAGTCCTGTAGCACAGCGGCTATCGCAGGGTCGACGGCGACGCCATCATTCAAGGTACTGGTATCCCCATTGAAGAATGTGTAAGCCGTGTCCTGGGCGTGATAGCCAGGGGGAACTGCAAAGATGTAATTATGCGTCTGGTTTTCCAGCGCAAGGGCGAGGTAGCGCGTCGTGCAGCTAAAGTCGACGTCGCCGACGAGCTGGACGCCGCGGAGGAACTGGTTCGCGTAGGCCTCGGCCGGGTACAGTGTGTTGAGCATGTGGGTCAGGTTCGCGACCTCGGGGAAGCTGGCCACGAGGGCCTCGATCAGGTCTGCCTCGCTGTTGATGGTAGTGGGCACAAAAGGCACGGCTTCGAGGGAGTTGTGCCCCGCCATAACCTTGACTTTTTCGTGAAACCTCCCTTGCGCAAGGAGGACCTGGGGAAGGGCGGGCACATAAGTTCCATCAGGTGCCGGGCCATAAGTGAACTGGCCCTTGGGTGCTCCTTTGGCGGCGCCAAAGTTTACGGCTTTCAGCGTCTCCGAGTCCAGCGATGCCAGCTGGGATGCATTCGAGATGACCTCTTTCAAGGTGGTTTCGTAGGCATCTGTCAAGTTGAGGTTGAATTGGAAGGCCGGAGACTGGATGATGCCCTGGGCGAAAGGGAGTGAACCCTGCCCCCCATAGGCAGTAACATGATGGAGGACGCTCGTCGCACCAGCACTCTCACCAATCGCAGTAACACGATCTTTCGATCCTCCAAAACGGTTGATATACTTCTGAACCCATTCTAGAGCGACACGTTGGTCGTGTAGACCCAGATTGGGAGTGATGCCACCGGCTCCAAGCCAACCGAACAGGCCGAGACGGTAGTTGATCGATACGACAATGAGCCCCTCGTCGTTGTTCATCTTTGAGCGCGCAATAATGCCAGCCGGGCTTCCGACAGATGGCTTGGATCCTGACGTGAAGCCACCACCGTGTATCCATACCAGTACAGGTGCTACTGGTTGTCAGCTCGAGCTGGTGAAGCAACCGGCTGTTCCCAGTGGTCATCTAGACAGATCAATACGTACCTGGTTCCGTCGCATTCCTCATGAAGACGTCGATAGGCACATAAACGTCAAGCACCAGACACGCCTCAGTCTGCCCTGGTTGGGAGAGCATGATCTGCTCCATCATCTCGGTCGGTACACCAGTCGACTGAGCCGTGAGCTCAATGATCCACTCGGGGTACGACTGCATGCAAATCACATCCGTTGAGCCATTGTTGACAAGTGAGTTGTTCCCCTGAGGGAGGCCAACCGTGTGAAACCGCAGGTCATCAATAGGCTGCTCCGCGAACGGGATGTTGGAGAATACATAATATCCTCCAGATGACTGTCCGACAGGTCAGCTGTGATTGATTTTCGTACAACTGGTAGGCTTGGGGACTCTGCGGACGTTGGTGGTGGCCGCCGTATGTATCTCGTAGCCCAGGTCAACCGACGGGGTCTCAGTCTGATTGTTTCTTCTGAGAGGTGAAGCCACAGCCGTGCCGGTGATAGCGGCTAGAGTGAGTGCGCGGACAAACATGGCCACCTGGAAGAGGACGAGAGGAAGCTTTGACATGTTCAAAGACCAAGGATGAGGCCCTTGAAAGTTCTGGGACGAGGTGCCACAGGACACATCGTTCACTGAGACCAAGCACTAATCTAATATACATGTCAAAACGGAGGTTTGGTTTCCTGAAGTCCCTGCGGACCCGGTCTCCATAGTCCAGATCTTCGGGATGCCTCGGTCTCGAGGGCTCCACACTCATTACAACCACTTTTGACCCTAAGGGGATGTAGTCACTGTCTGGACGGGCGAATCAAGCGGTGATTTCCTGGGTCAGACTCGGTCAATCTGGTGCCTTGAGCCTTACGACATTCCTGCAGGAAATCGTGCGCCAATGTTGGAAGATCACTACGCCATACTCTCCCTGCCGTGGCCCGAGTCTGTCGGACACTGTGTAAAGTTCTGGTAGGCAAATCGCCCCCGGGAGATCGTCCGGGGTCTCCGGGCGTGACTACACTAGGTCGAATTGGTTGACAAGCTTCGGTGGGCTCGGAGGTAATTGCAAGCAATCTCCTGGACTGCATGTTTCCAAAAGCAGTAGTAGGCACAGTCAGGGCGTATCAACTCACCTCCCTCCCACCAACACCAGCTGGCATTGCCCCACGCTAAACATACAAGCAAGCCAAAACTCTTGCTTACCACTGACAAGGCATCATCGCTCGCATTGAAGTTTCGAACTGGAACGCGCGACATCTCTCGACTAAGCGTTCGATCTGCTTGGTTTTTCCATTCTGCGAGATGGGTGTTGCTTCCTTGGCGGTGGTCCCTGCCGCTGCTCCTTAGGCACCGCCTCAGCTGCGAGGCTGAACTCATTTGGCAGGCCCGTCAGCAAGTTATAGAAGTCGAGAGACTGCCACGAGTACTTGATGTAGTCAATCATTGCCTTGTCGATTGCGCGGTGGAGGACCTCGCGCGCCTTGAAGAGCGTGTCTCGGGCTTGCTCATGCGAGACACCTGGGACCTCTGACCTGACGAGAACCGGAAGCCAGCTGTTGACGAGGACCTGGACAGCTCCAGCCACAGGGACCTCTTTGTCACCGGGGAGATCCAAGTCTTTCCCCAGGAGAACAGCCTCCCAGGTGGAGATAGGGGTGCAATAACGCGCGCTGAGGCAGCCATCCTCGGGGTTGTCCGTAACCCCAGTGACGACCATCATAGGACCAGCCCTCAATGTCTCGTGGAGTTGCTTTTGAGGCATGTGAGCTCTGCGTGGCGGGTCTACGTACACCTGCCGGGAATCAATGCGTAGCTGCGGTGGTTGCCCAGGGGCTAAAGTGCCGTGCCTGATTTGAGCAATGTTCTCGGGAAAGCCCAGGACTAGGAGAGGACGCAAAATACTCTTTCTGTGCGCGGTGCGGCCCAATCTGCCGCCGTAGGGTTCTTCTCGTATCTTGAAATCACTCCCCGGCACACTGAAAAAGGCCGTTGCCTTTTGATAGGCCAAAAGACGGGCTGCGATCATGGATCGCTCAATCGCCTTAGCAGAAGCACTGACGGAAGCTATTCCGTCAGGATCAAAATGATCGAAGCGCCGGGCCACCGCCCAGTTCTCTTCAAGGTATTCTTCGTATTCTGTCTCAGCAGCCTGGCACTGCTTGTAGGTTCTGGGAATGCGGCTTTGCTTCTTTGCGAACCAGTTTATATCACGCAGCCGCTGGAATAAAAAGAGCAGTCTAGGATGATCGCCTGCCGGCACATCCCGGAAGGCAAGCTCTCGGCTGCTGCTGCTGCTGCCGCCGCCCTCTTCTTCACTTGGACTGGCCTTCTTCCGATAGATTGCATGCTTCCCCAGGGCAGCGACAATGATGGCGTGCTCCAGGCAGCTGAGACTTGCACCAGTTATCAGCATCTTGGATATCGAAGTTGGGAAAGGCAAGGCCGCAAGCCATGGTTCCAAGTCCGTGACAACACGTCGGGGCGCTACCCTGGGTTCTCCCTCTTGTGTAGTCTCGTGAAGAACGCTGCGCTGCTTCCCGCGCACCGGCTGCCCAGGCGGCGTTGTGCGAAGGTAGTTGTTTGCCGCCTTGATGAGCTGTATTAGCTTCTCCAAGCGTAGGCGATCGAGTACAATATTGGCCTGAAATGGATTTGCAGGGCTCATTGGCCACAAATCAGGATGACCACTGACGATTTGATGGGCCAAGGTCAAGTCCTGGATCCCTCTGGCAGATTCCCTGGCAGCCGACGTCACAGGTTCTCCAATCTGGTCGTCACCCACAAAGGTGCGGGCCTCAAAAGCACCCGAGTCTAACCTCGTTTCGGTCCTCTTCAGGGCTCCTCTGGAGTTGTAAGCGAACTGCCAATAACTCTGCACTATGTCTTTTGCACCAGTGAGCGAGAGCTGGGTTCGAGGCGAAGACGACAGCTTAGCGGCGACGTCGGGCGTCTTCAGCACCAAGTCGAGCTGTATCGCGGCAGCAACCTCGGCCAACACGATGCTTGAGCCATGGCCCTTAACTTCAATATCCAGCTCCTGAACAGATGCAGTTACAGTCCAGGCCGATTCACAGCCTACAGCAGTGGAAGAAGGCGGCTCGGTGGTGACCCGGGGTAAAATACCACGCGGCACAAGGTCCTCGAAGAGCCTCAACAAGACAAGTTTAGGATCCTTGGTGGGCTTGCGCAAAGGTGAGGCTTCCTGCGAGGGAGATTCGTGAGTGAAGACGGCCTGAGGGGTGGTGGTTGGCAGTCGGAGGACGTTGTCAGTGGGCTGTTCAGAAGACGGGGTTGAGAATCGTCTATGTTGTGATGCCCTGTTGTCACGGGGGCCTGGGCGTGGGCATGATGGTCCAGAGAGAGCCTTCGATAGGAATTGCTGGGGCGAGAGAGATGCCGAGAGTGGCGCCGATAGAGAGGATATTTGGCGCCAAGTCAGGGGCCAAAATATACTCCGCCGCCTAACTATGAGGACGTTCATCCTCACGCTCATGCTCGGCCTGGGCCCAGATGTCGCTAGGTTCTAGACGTACAAAGTCAGCATTAATTGCTAGAATTAATTGGCAGGAAGGTTTGGAAACAATACCATTAACTGTGCCATGCCATGGTGTATGGCTGCGCCCAAGCGAGAGCAACGGGCTGTTGAAACGCTGCTGTGTCGATAAACTGATGTATTTAATTGAGACCTTTGTGGTGAGCAGCTCCATAGTTTTGATGAGTTTGAGCTGCATGCGCACCCCCCTGCCCCTCTGCCACCCCCCCCCTGGTCAGGACCCTGGGTGCTCGTGTGATGATCCCTGCCCCCGCCGTGCCGAGGATCATGCCGCCGCGCCAATCAGCCCATTGGCAAAAAGTCGTTGATGACTTGATTGATGCAATCTTTCTAGGCCTGACTATGCATTTACACCGACGTTTGCCCCCGAGCGCTTTCGTGATCCAGGGCCTGGGCTCTGTGGAAGGATCCTTACTGCTTCTGAAGTCGCACCTCTGAGCCGGCGGCCATGGCATATCTCCAGCCATCGCCAATCCGCCGTGCCGGCCTGCGAGGGCTGGCCAACCAGCTATCGCGGCTCTCGTCGCCGTCCTCCTTCTCGACCTCGACGTCTGCCTCGCCCTTCGTCTGTCGTCAGTGCCTCAAGACGACCGGGCAGAAAACATCGACAGCCCCCTCGCTGATTTCCTCCCTGGCCCGGTCTCGGACCATCCGACAGCTCCAGCGCCCCATCTCTTCGTCGGTACGGTCTCTCAGCACCACCGCCAACACGAAGAGCACCAGCTCTCCTGCTGCGAGTCTCGAATACGCCGCCGAACCAGCCTCCAAATCCAATGCTAAGTCCAATTCTAGGAGCAGTTCTTTCCCCGATACCAGCTCCAAGTCCGTCGCCTACTGGCTGCTGGGCAGTGCAGCCAGCGTGTTTGGCATCGTTGTCTTTGGTGGCCTGACCCGGTTGACCGAGTCTGGGTATGCGCTCCGTTGGTCCCCAGTTGTACAGACAAGTGACAAGTCCACGGCCATGCTAAATAACATGTTGCTCGTAGTCTGAGCATAACAGAATGGCGCCCCGTCACCGGCTCCCTCCCTCCCATGTCTCCCGAGGACTGGGAGTCCGAATTCGCAAAGTACCGCGCCTCGCCCGAGTACATCAAGCTGAACCCGCACATGGACCTTGACGAGTTCAAGAAGATCTACTTTATGGAGTGGGCGCACCGCATCTGGGGCCGTGTCATAGGCATGACCTTCGTGCTGCCCACCATCTACTTCATCGCCCGCAGGAGGGTGACCAAGCCCATGGCCTGGAACCTCGTCGGTATCTCAGCCCTGATCGGCTTCCAGGGCTTTATCGGCTGGTGGATGGTCGCATCCGGGCTCAAGGACGACCTGTTCGCCCCCGGCGCCCACCCGCGCGTCTCCCAGTACCGCCTGACCACCCACCTGTCCACCGCCTTCGTCTGCTACTCCTGGATGCTCCTCGCCGGCCTCTCCATCCTGCGCACCCGCAGGCTGCTCGCCGACCCCGCCGCCGCCTCCAAGCTCGCCAAGGCCCTGTCCAGCCCGGCCCTCGCCCCCTTCAAGCGCTACACCACCGCCCTGACCGCCCTCGTCTTCGTGACCGCCATGTCCGGCGGCCTCGTCGCCGGCCTGGACGCCGGCCTGATCTACAACGAGTTCCCCATGATGGGCACCGGCATCACGCCCCCTCGGTCCGAGCTGTGGGACAAGTTCTACTCGCGCAACGAGGACGGCTCCGACCTCTGGTGGCGCAACATCCTCGAGAACCCCAGCCTGGTCCAGCTCGACCACCGCATGCTGGCCATGACCGTGTGCGCCTCGGTGCTGGCCCTGTTCGCATACAGCCGCTCCCGCAGGGTCAAGGCAGTCCTGCCCGCCGACGCCCGCAAGGGCACCATGGGCCTGCTGCACCTTATGCTCATACAGGTCACCCTGGGCATCAGCACCCTCATCTACATCGTGCCCACACACCTGGCTGCCACGCACCAGGCTGGCGCTCTGGCTCTGTTGACCGGTGCCCTGGTTCTAGGGAGCAGGCTGAGGATCCCAAGAGGGACGATGAGGCTGGTCAAAAGGCAGGTCAATATAAAGAAGCGAAAGAGGTGATGTGTCGGCGGTAGAGGTCTAGCAATGATTTTGGGGTACGCATAGCGTTGGATTTTTAGATTCATATAGATATCTATGTAGATGTGTGTGCGGCGACAGCCCGCTGGCAGACAGCGGTTGCTATTCCATCCGAATCGGCAAAGATTCGTTGTGAAGAATACATCACATCTCTACTCCTCCAAGGCAAAGAGCCCAACAACTCAATATGCTTGCCACAATCCAGGGCAGTTCCTACTGATATAAACAAATCTGTCATCAGGTCTCAACCTTAGTCAAGTTGTGCTAAGTTGTCATATTGGAAGTTTCAGAGGCAACCGACTCTGACGAACCACCCTACTGTACCAGCTTACCTGGTCCTAAAGCGTTCTCGAAGCAAGGCTCCTGAAGAGGTACCCCCAAAGTATATCACCACAGGAGTTGTCTCACAGGAAAAGCTTACAGTGTACATATGGCATCTGTCATTTCAAGATACGAAATTTGGGCACCGCCCAGAGAACACATCTACTTTTTATGGCGGCTCCTGTATTCTAGACAAATACTCCTGGTTGTCATTGGCCGATATCACGATCGACGAACACGCGCTTATAGGGTATTGAAAGCGCGACCGAGTTCTGAAATAGCCTCTCAATCAAGGGAATCATGTCCGTGGCCTACTTGTGGGCTGCAGATGAATTAGCAAATATTATGAAGAGTACGGGTCAAAAAACGACTTACCAATTCCCTCGACCGGCTTCGGCTCCACATCGACCACCTCAGCCGCAAACTTCTCCTTCTTGCCTCCCTGCTCGTCCTTCATGAAAGGGAATGCCTGCACCTCCCTGATGGCGTAGTTGTCCGTCAAGAACATGACCAGGCGATCGATACCCAGTCCCCAGCCACCAGTAGGTGGGAGACCGTACTCCAGCGCTGTCAGGAAGTTTTCGTCCACAGGCTGAGCCTCATCATCACCTTGGGCCTTCTGGTTTGCCTGCTCCTCGAATCGCATCCTCTGGTCGAAGGGGTTGTTCAACTCGGTGTAAGCATTGGCAATCTCCTTCTTGCACACGAACGCCTCGAAACGCTCACACAACCCCTTCTTCTCTCTGTGGTACTTGGCAAGTGGGGACATCAGCTCGGGGTGCTCGAGAATAAATGTCGGGTTGATGCATGTCTCCTCGATGAACTCTCCAACCAGCTTGTCCAGCATGCGTGCGTTGGTCAACGGTGGTGGGCATTCGACGTTCATCTTCTTGAGAACCTTCTTGAGAAACTCGCCAGTCTCAGCTGTGTGCATCTGCTCGTAGGGCGGGAACTTCTCGCCGGTGACACGCTCCAGCTCCGGAAGCATTTCCACGCGTCGCCATGGGGCCTCCCAGTTCACATCGTAGGTCTCGCCGTGTTGGTTGGTGAACTTGGTCTTGTAACCGCCGGTAAGGTGCTTGACGAGACCCGAGACAAGCTCTTCTGTGATGTTCAAGACGTCGTAGACATCGGCATATGCCCAGTAGAACTCGACAGATGTGAATTCCGGGTTGTGGGTCAGGTCAATTCCTTCGTTTCGGAAGTTCTTTCCAAGCTCAAACACCTTGCCAAATTGGCCGACAATCAGCATCTTGAGGAACAGCTCAGGTGCAATTCGCATGTACATGTCCAAGTCAAGATCGTTGTGGTGGGTGACGAAGGGCAAGGCAGTGGCACCACCCGGGATGGCTGTCATCATAGGAGTCTCGACCTCCAAGAAGCGGCGATCGTTGAAGAAATCCCGAATGTATCGAACAATTCTGGAGCGCGTCCACATAGTCTGGCGCGAAGCGTCGTTGAAGAGCAGATCCAGGTATCGCTGACGGAATCGCTGCTCGTGGTCCTTGAAGCCGTAGTGTTGTGTGGGCAGCATGTGCAGGGACGGGGCGAGCAGGATGACCTCTGACGCGAAGATGGAGAGCTCGCCCTGCTTGCCCTGCTCGATGAGCTTCTTGGGCGCGGTACGGCCTGGGTATCCGATGACACCAATCACGTCACCTCTTTGCAGGTTCTCGTGTTGCTTCTCGAACGGGGTGGTGCCCTCGGGGACATTCTCGGCCTGGCACATGATCTGGATGTTGGTGCCGATGGAAACGGTATCAGCGGCGGTCTTGAGATCGTAGAAGATCAGCTTGCCGAGAGATCTTCGGTTGTAGATCCTGCCGGCAATCTGAAGCACCTTGGTGCGGTCGACATCTCCAGACTGTTGCGGTTGCATGGGTCAGCTCATGCCTGGTGGCAAACAGGACCTGTGGGGGGGGGGGTCTCACCTTGAGATGTTCATAGTCTTTGATGAATTGCTTGTCGTCGTAGGTAACGTGGAACTTGTGGGGGTAAGGATTGGGGTTGTTGGAATCGAGAAGCGCCTTGACGGCCTTGCTTCGGTTCTCATAGTACATTCGAGGGTCCAGCTCCTCCTCCTCCTCCTTCTTCTTGGAAGCAGCCTTGGGAGGGGCGGCGGCAGCCTTCTTGGCCTTCTCCTCCTCCCTTTGGCGCTGCTTCTGTCGCCTCTTCAGCTCCGACTTGGACACCTGTGGTCACATTAAATTGGTGAGCTCCCATGGGATCCAAACAGAGCAGTGGGGATGGGCCGAGAGAGGGCATTTACGGCATTTAGTAGCAATCAAACGTACCTTCTCTCCGGTGACCTCGTCGAGCTGGAGGTTCTCGAGCTGCTCAGTCGGAGGCGCAGCGGCCTTGTCGCTTGGTTCGCCCACCATCTTGTCAGATTTTTGCAGTGCGGTTTGTCAATTATTTGTTGGCTGGTTCCAAAATGATCGGGAAGTCCAGTCCTCGTTTTGTTCGAACGCGGGGTGACTCCGTAAATTTTGTCAATGGTGACTCGATTGAACAGGGGGGGGGGGTAACTACCGCGGGGCTTATCTTATCGGGACACACTGGAGCTGCCCCGCCGTCGAGAGCTCCAAGCACACACCTTTTACTCGGGCTTTTGACTCTATCATCAAACAAAGTCTTGGTTTTTCGCCTAAATACACAGGAAAAAGACACAATTGCCAAGTCTGTCAAATCTGACCCTTGGCTTACACCTCAGACAAAGTACCTAGGCACCTAAGTAGGTACTTGAGTACTAATCTGCATCTGAGCAATTTCCATCACCTTGGTCGGCTCTTAGACTGCATCAAGAATTAAGAACCACCTGGTTTTCAGCTACCTATTTGTACACAACATCCTGTTTTACTTTAGGATAATGCCCCCCCCCCCCAACAAAAAAAACACTTCTTGGTTATGCTCCTACAGCTTCGACACGATACGCATCCAAACGTCAAACGAGATTATATTGGTCAGGCCCATACATGTGTACAGGCACCTTCTTTTTCCGATGCCGTCGTTGAAGTGGTCAAATTGAAGAGCATTAGTGCTTGACTGTGAGGTGTGAGAATGGGCAAGCCATCATCACCCTTTGACAATGTAAAGGACGCATTGCTACTGTAATATTCGTAAGCCTCATGCCGACCAGCACAGTCTACTTGATGTCACTTACAAAGATCGAAAGCAGAAATTCGCAAGTTGGGATGTTGTCTCAGTCACAACATCCGCCATGTATGTCTTCAAGTCTGCCGCCTCGTCCACAACTGTGGAGCCACGGATCGAATGCCACCATGTCTTGTTGCCGCCGACCGAAAGAAGCTCCTGCTTGACCTTAAGTATGGCATCATACCCTTGGTGTACGTTGCCCTCGATTATCATCAGTCCGTCTGTCATCCAGAAATCGGTGAATGTATCTGTTGTAGTCTCATCTTCTGAGATACGGTAAAACCTCGAGTAGGAATGTCAGCCAAAATCACGCTGGTTGACAAGGTTGTTAAGCTTCTACTCACTCCTCAACAAACGTGGCAAACCCTTCTTCCACTCCAGCTCCAGCTTTGTAGGCGCTCATGTCGACTGCACTGGCCAGACTGGCAATGGAAATGACGAAGACGGCGGTTGGCCTCATATTGAAAATCCGTCTTTCCTGTCGATAGCTGCCCAGGTATAGGACTCTCGAATTCTAGACTTGATTTGTATCCTACTCGCCCATTGGTGGTGGTGTTGAGTTCGTGGGTGTAGTGCTTAAGTATGTCTACCAGAGCAGGATATTTCAAAACTCTATTTAATATTATCTCCTTTTCCCACGCTAGAGCCGGCTTGACCGGTGATACTATTCCCAGTATGAACCTTAAATGCGTGTTATGCCATAACTCGGCACTTGAGCACCGCCATGACCAGGTCCGGGTGAAACTAACCATCCCCGTTTTCACATAACATTGGATTGGGTTCAGATGTCTGGTACTTGCCAAAATCTACACATTTATTTTTTCCCCCTTTGGAAAAAAGAAAATACTGTGTGTATTGACTTCAACTTAGTGTGTGAATCAGGAGAACCACACATTATCCTGATTAGGTGGTGATGTTCTTAATCCGTAGACGACCCGAAGGCGTACGGTCCCTTCATACAGTGGTAAAACGCTCAGAGACCATAATAAGCCTTAATGAGACAATTTCAATTCTAAGCAAGGTTTTAAGTTAGTAGATCCCTTAATAAATTAACCCCTTTAAAATCATCGTTTCTTCCTAAAAAGCTTAATTATTTACCCTCTTAGACCTAATTCTAAAAAAAACACTTTGTTTATTTACCTAAGAGTCTTAAATCTTACCTAAATTAATTATCTTAACTAAAATCTCTTTATAAGAAATTTTTATTTCTCCTTTAGTATTAGATTCAAAGAAATAAAGTTTATTTTTTATAATAATAAAGTTCTAAACTCTAAGCTTATTACTATATAAATAAATAATAGTTTAGTTAAAAAGGTATATAAAGTATAAATAAATCTAAAGTAGAAGAATATTTACTTATAACTTTTTTATTTTTTAAATTATTAAATATTTAAAATAAGTCGAGTAAATAAGGCTAGGGGAAATACTTAATTTATTTTAAAATGTCTTTTCATTAAACTTTACATAAGGTTAAAATATACTTATTAAAGTAATGTTAATCTATATTAATAATAAGTATAAAACCGTGTCTAATATATTATAAGTAATAGTTAATATAAATTTACTTATTAAGCTTGATATAAAGAAAGCTAGTAATAAATATTATAAATACTAAATATTAGTAAAAGATTTAAAGTATATATTATATAAGTAACTATATACTAGTACTAACTTAAATGAATTAATTATAAAGTAATAAAAATCGAGCCTTTTAACACGTAATAGCGATTCTAAAAAGGGTAGTTTATAAAGGAGTTAACTAACTTAGATACTATATAAACATGTAATTTTATTTCCGGGTTAGAATTTATATAAAAGGAAGAAATTTAAAGTAAAAGCACTTATAAAATATATCCCTAGATACTTCGAAACAGTTTATATTAGGTAAGAAGTTTATAGGTTAACATATTATACTAATAATACATTAACACATACTGCTTAATAGGAGTTAAAGTATATACCTAAGTACTATATTATTTCCTACACGGTTTCTAAAGATAATTACTACATAGTCCCTCTTATAAGACTATAGTTACTTCTACTAAAAAGTATATCTACTTTTATTGTAAGTTTAGTAACGTACTAAAGCTCTTATATTTATTTACTAAAAATTTAACGTTTTTTAAGACGAGCTAAGACTTTTAGAAATATTTCTAGCCTTTAGGCTTCCTTAGAAGACCTTTTTCTTTTAAAAAGAAAAGTAATATAAGAAGCCTATAAAGTTAATAAAGTACTTAAGGCTATATTTAAAAGCTTTTCTTTAAAACAGTAATATTAAGAAAATAAAAAAAAGATTTATATTATTTATATATATTTAAATAAAAGCTTAAACTTTGATATTTTCAAAATATCTTTTCTTAAGAAAGGACTTCACTTTAAATTAAAACTTCAAGCTTTTCTAGCTAAAAGGGGAAGAAGGGACTATGAGATTTCTTTTATATTACTAGACGTATAATAGCGTATAAAAGGTTTACAAGAATCCTATAAGGGATACTACGGTAGATATATGTTAAAGTGTGTTTAGCTACACATGTATTTATTTCCATGTCTAAGTCGCCTAGGTTCCATAACACGAAACACATTTGTAGTCATATTCTAAAGGTGCGAGCCACCTTGTTGACCGTGGAGATGCCCCAAGGTTTCCCAATTGCCTGGGTAGCAGACTTCGAGAAGACCAACCGGCCTGTCAAAAGCAATTGATGCCAGGCCGAGTCCTGAAGCTTTGTGAAACAATATTTACTTTTGACAGCGTCACTGAAATATATACCAGTTGAATTCTATTTACATCTGTCTGGACTGACTTTATGCGCACACATTTGGCCCGGCTTCCAGAGCCTTGGCGACCTTCTCAGCCACGACATCATGTATGGGGTAAGTCGGGTGCAGCGTGTTCAACCAGAAATACTGGTTCACAGGCACAGCGCAGCTCTCATCAAGGCTATCCGGCTCAGAAGTTCCGCTGGAGGAAAACATTGCATTGTCAGTTCATCAGCTCCACAAGAAAAAGAAAAAGAAAACAAAAAGAACAAGGAGGAGGGGGGGGAAAAAGAACATAAGCTGCACAGGGAAACTCACTTCTCATAAGCCTCACAATACCCAGTTGTATTTGTGTATCCACTCGTCTGCGGGAAGCTGGACGGGTCATCAAGGACCTCCCCAAACACCGAGTTCGCATCAACCGTCCACACATTGACCTCAGTGTGGTTGCCCTTCAGCGCCGCAGCCATGTCCCCAATCTTTGCGTTCCACACGCCGATAGCAGCCTTCTCCTGCTCGGCGGCGCCCTCGACGCCCGACTGGGTGATGAGCGGCGAGCGGTCGACGGGGGGGACGTTGAGGAAGACAAAGTTGCGGCCGCCGGCCTGGTACATGGTGTCGACGAGCCCCGAGTAGACGTCAAAGATCTTGGCGTACAGGGTGTTGGTGGCGTCCTCGCCGTTGTAATACGAGTTGCCGACGTCGTTGATACCAATCCACACGGCAAAGAGCGTGTCGTCGCCGGCCCACTCGGGGCCCCCCGGCGCGCCGGGCGAGGCCCCCGTGTAACCGGGGACGAACTCATCCAGCAGCTGCTGCTTGACGCTCAGCACCGTGTCGGCGTACGGCTTGACGAGGGCCGAGTCGACAGTGGCGCCGCCGTAGGCGAGGTTGTAGGTGAGAAACTCGGACGAGTTGTACTTGACGGTCAGGTAGTCGATCCAGTTGGGCCCGTTGGAAGAGGTCCACCCTGGGTAGGATGGGTTTCCGAACGGGTTGCCTGACTGTGGGTACGTCTGCTGGGTGAAGTCGAACCCGGTCTGGGTGTACGAGTCGCCGAAAACGAAGGCATGTTTCAAGCCTGAGAAGCCCGTCCACTCGGTCGTGGCCGCACAGGTCGCATTTGGGGCGGACTGCCGAGACAAGATGGGTGAGGCTACTGCCCCGGCGGCGAGGGGGAGGACGTGGGTGACAGGCTTCATGGTGATGTTTGGGCCGGAGGTGAGGGTCGACGGGGAGCACTATTCAGACGTCAAGGGGGGGGGGGGCGAGGCAACACCAAATATAGGAGATGGTCGAGTAGGCTCTCTTTATACACTACACAGTAAGACGTTCTGTCAAACACCAGTCAGTCTTCGGCACTTTTGGTTTAAACAACCTACCCAGCCGCAAGCGAGGCCTGCAATGTCAACTGGTAGCTGCCCGAACGCCAAGGAGCGAAAGCAATATGTATTCAGGGACGGGATGGATACCCTGCACGTCAGATAGAAACGAAACACGCACAATCCCCTACCGCCGGCCCCAATACTAAGTACACCGGGGCACCATGGACCACCATATGGGCCACATGGTCAGGAAAGCGGGCCAGTTTGGCGATCCGGAAATCTCGCTAGGATGGAGACACTCCGGCCAGGGCCCACCTGAGAGTAGACAAACGGCCCCGCCAAAAAAAAAAGGGACCCGTCTCCAGATATCCAGTGGGAGTTTGCCCCATGACGACATGACGCGCCGGGCATGTTTGACGATGAGCAGTGAGCCCGGTCGATCGGAAGTTGATGGATGCTCCTTTCGAGTACCTTCCGTAGACCAAAGAGCGCGCCATCACGCACGCAGCATTGGTGGAAATTATCCCGAACTGGGGCATTGTGTCGTGTTTGGGGGGGGGGGGGGTGGGCGCTCAGGGAAGACCCGGGGTGAAGGCGTGGTTATTATACCCATGGACCGTAACGTGGGCGGAGACGAGTCCGCGTCACAACGAGCTAGCTCACCCTCAGGAGCTCTTTAAGGAATCCCTAATATATTTACTATAGCTTAGTCTAAATACACGAGTAGCACGTTAGCGCCTCTCGCTAAAACTTTACCTATAGCCCTACTTTCTCTTAATAGCCTATTAGTACTCTATATAGACTTTATACCTACTTAAGTATATACTATTAATAACTTTTATGCTTTTATTAAAAGGGAAAGGTTCAAAAGTATTCCCTCTTAATTATAATAAAAGCTTTAAAAGAGAAGGGGGTTTAAGGGGGTTTCCTTCTAATTTTAGTAAAAGCTTTAAAAGGAAAGGAAAAAAAAAGGAGAGAATTTACCTAGGTAGGTAGGAGTATAACTCCTACTCCGTAGGTGTAACGGTACGGGTCTTATATACTGCTAGGAATAACAAGTCCTTCGGATTTATTATTATAGTCTTTTAGCCGGATACATAGAGCGATTGGCTAGCAGTACGCTCTCGTTGCAGTAGAACTCCGTAGGGGCTGCCTACTTACGGGCAATAAACATGAAAAGGGCTGCTATGGAGGTTCTTATCACCTACTTACCTAGGTATATAGTTACTTACTACCTTTGTTTTAGTAGTACCGCTAAAACAGGGCATGACTTGTGAGTATTCATGCGTGAGAAGAGTCTCTCACACGACAAGCATGTCGGAAACTTAAGACATGCTATATTGCATAAAGAGACGAACGACAATTGTTGGTTAGTTTTGAGTTTTCATTTCTTGATGCGTTAACCCTCGTAGAAATCACTGTACAGCTTTCGCAGGTCCCCAATCTATATAATTCTGTGGTTCAAGAAACAAGCCAAAAATCATATCGTCGTAAAAGATACCTTCCGAGTCCCCCAACAAGATGACTTTCCTGGCTGCACCTGGGCATTAGATGTGAAGATGCAGATCCGACATTGCTAAACGGCAAATAGATATCATGAAAGTATGGTTTTCCCACTCAAATTATAGGATGCCTGGATTCCTAGCAGTTCAACGCCAGGCACCTGTTCCGGTAGCTTCGCGGGCTCAGGTCAGGGTTGCTAGCATGGCCTTGACGATTCCAGGAGGAGGGCCTAGAGCACAGAAAAAAGAGTCAGCCGCTGTTCGGGCCAGGACGGTGGAAAGAATATGGCGCACCGCACCTTTAACGATACTTCGGCACGCTGATGGACATCCTACCTTTCTTGTCCTTCTCGATGCGCACCCCGCGCCGCGGCTCCTCGATCCTCTCCACCTGCTCCTCGTACAGCACAAGCTCTCCGCTGCTAAGGCGTTCTGCCTTGACCAGCTCGCGCTCGCCGTGGCGCTTCCGCTCGAGCTGTCGCTCGAGGTCACGAATCTCGTGCCGTATGTCCCGATCGGACCGGGAGCGCGAGCGGTGGCGTTCTGATCTGACCAGTGCCCCGGCGCCGACGGGTACTTCCTCGGAGAATTCTTCCCGCCGTACGTCGACAATATAGGGCGTGCGGGACGTGTGCGTCGTGTGCGTCGTTCCAGATGCGGTCGTGGTGTATGACCGAGCGGGCGAAACGTCCCGGATGACGGTGGTCCTCTCCACCACCTCAGCAGGTGGGGGTGGCGGTGGGGGTGGCGGCGCGTGGAACGTGGGAGGTGGTTGAGCAACTGGCGGAGGCGGCATCATGACGGGCGGCGGAGGACCATGCATGGACGGAGGGGGGCCGTGCGTCATCGGAGGGGGTGGTGGTGGTGGTGCATGCATAGATGAGTGATGAGATGGCGGCGGCGCTGGCGCATGGACGATGGTCTCCTCTCGCCTCTCTTCAATAATGGTGCCCGCCTCGGACCGTCCGGCCGTAAGTTCAAGCTCGCCTGTGATGTAGCGTCAGTCGCAGGTCCTCTGCTGGCGCAAGTTGGACTTGAAAAGGACTCACTCTTCTTGTAATCCTCGCTGAGCTTGAGCAGGTCATCAATGTTTTCCTGGCCGAGGGCCTTCAACACCACAATCGTATTCCCCTGTGTAGATGCGTCAGCACTGGTTGCAAATCCATAGACGTGCAGATACGCTTACCTCCTCTACGAATGGGTAACCCAGATCGATCAACGCGCGCTTGGAAGCCAGGCGGGCTGGGATGCGGGTCTTGCCTTTCTTGGGGTACTCGCTCTTAACGGTAACGGTGGTGCCACCGCTGCTGCTACCTGAGCTGCTAGTAGTGGTGGATGAGCGGGAGCTGCTGCGCACGGTGCTGCCGCGGTGGCTGCGGGTGCGACTGGACCTGTGAGTGTGGGCCGACGGGCTGTGGTCTCGCCTCTTTGTGCGAACTATCTCCCGCTCACGCACGCGCTCAGGGTAGGACCGGTACTCTTCGTCGCCATAGTAGTCTGGGTCGCTCACACGGATCTCATCGAACGTGTCGCGCTCGGCAAACCTCCTCGGCGGGGGCAGGGCGCGGCTGCGAGGCAGCGGGATGGGCTCATAAGGCCGGGGACGGAAGTCTTCGCGCCTCGCAGGGGGGCCGTATTTTTCCCTTTCGTCGTCCTCGTAGTGGTATCCTCTGGGCCGCCTGTCGAACGTGTCGAGGCTGGATTGTCTGCGCAGGAATGCAGGCCTGTTTGGCGGTGAAGGGCTGGCCACCCTCTGCCTCTCGCGCTCAATCACAACACGACGGTCGCGCTCGAGATCGGGCGGAGGCGAACGGTGGCGTGAGAACCTTGGCTCAGGCTCGTCGTAGTAGACCTTGCGGGAATCGCGGATGACAACCTCGTCCTCAAAGGGACGTCTCTCTGGGCGGCGCTCGTAACGCTCGTCAGCCGAGTGTTCGCGGTGTCTTGCGCCGCTCCTGTGGTAGCGGTCGTCTTCTTCAAAATAGCGGTCTCGGTCGCGATCCCGCTCGTACATGAAGCGTTCGCGATCCCAGGTGTTGCGGGACATGGCTGCAGGCAGGCGGGTGCAGCGAAGCGGCGGGCGGGATCAACGGTGGGACCAGCAGGTCGGGAATGGGATGGTAACCACAGTAGCGCCCTGGAAAAATGTTCTGACGGGCGAACGTCAAGATTGAAGGTCAAATTAAAAAACCGGCCCAAAACCCGATGCAGATCAGATCAACTGGAGCCAGGAGACTGTAGAGATTCAGATTGATTTTGTTGTTGAGTGCGATGAGAGTATTGCAGGTCGAGTCTGGTCGAGTCGAAGACAGGACAGGATGGGACAGAGAGAGAGAGAGAGGGTGTCTCAGAAGTTGGCGCAGATGACGACAGAAAATGGAGGGGCTGATGGTCTCGCCCTCTGTGACTGGGCCCCGGGACCGTTGTCACTCACTCGCTTTACACTAGGGCTGGACTGGGCTGTATGGGCTGCGCCTACCACCCGTTGGTAGCCTGCCTGGTCGGGTTCGCAAATGGGTCGCTGTGTTCTGGAGGGATGACGGGACCCGCTTGTGACGGTTGCCTTCAGGGTCGCCTTCTGACGTGTTTGTACTGGTAATAATTGATTTCAAGTCTGATCTGGATTGATCTGGTCCGTCCGGTCTGTATTTTGGTTGGCCGGTCCTGTCGCTGCTCTGGGTTTGTCAACTCGCAGCGAGAGAATACCCAATGAGACAGATAGGAGGTCGGCGCAGCAGAGGCTTGTAGGATCAATGCAGGGTCGAAACCGAAGCGAAGTTCGGAAAGGCGGGGGAACTGTTCCTGAAGAAGCTGTGGATGGATAGATATATTTATACGAGGGGGGGCACTCAATGCTCGCTCGAAATCGGTGGCGGGCCAGTTTAAGAAATGACTCGACGAGGGCGGGTTGGACGAGAGCAAGCAGGTGGACGAGGGCGAGCAATCGTCGCGAGCCTTGTAAGAGTGCTTGCAACTGTGTAATGCAGGCGTACGAGCGGGCCCGTGTCGTCAGGTGTCTGACAGTCACCTCGTGGTGGAGATGGTACAATGTCCCGTCCCTTGGGCAGTGGTTTTTGAAGCTGTGTGCCTAGCCTGTGCGACCAAAATCACTGTGTCTCGACAACAAAGTGGTCAAATGAGACGACGGTAGAGTCTGTGACCATAGGAGGAGAAGCAGGGCGGATGAGGATGGGTCAGGGGGACGGGGAAGAGACGAGGAGGGAGGGAAGTGTCCGTCACAAGCACACACACACCCTCTCTGTCACTCTCTCTTTGCCTGCTTCCCTAATAATAAACCAGGTGAACCCTACCGGTTCGCCGGATGATTGTGGAACAGAACAGGTGGTGGTTGACCTCAGTATGCGCAATGTGTAATGTCTCCTGTAGATATAATGTCCATGTCTGAGAGGATGGGCTGGTGTAGGGTGTACGGAGTTCGAAGTTGACACCCAAGATGCAGATGATCAAGTTTTCCCCCTCCTCTCCCACAGATAAGCCAAATACACAGTAGTCAAGACATCAAACAGTGATGCCGTGCATGCAAATTGTAAATTCAAACTCAAAATCCGGGGGCTGGATCTCGATGGGTCCATCCCGATGTGTCAACTGCCGTGGGTCTCCTGTGTAAAGTCAGTCCTTGGGCCGCTCCACCTATGCCCCAGGCAGACCGGCAAGAGACCCCATCCGGCGAGCTTGTTGCCCTGGTGGAAGCTGGAGATGGGACGTGTTAAGGGATGGTGCCTGCTCGTGTGGGCGTGCTATCTCGTCCAATCTCCCCCACCATCGCCATGTCGTCCAGATGTCTCGACTCCAAGCAGGCATCTCCTGTCCTCGTGCAGCCTTCTTCTCATTCTCCTGACCACGCTTATTATTGACCATGGTCAGGCAATATTACAATTACGGACTACGTGTCTATTACTGCCTCTTAGCCGCCCCGGCCCCTTTCTCTTGGGCTCCAGAGTCGCTTGGTCGGGCAGCATCAGCCAGCATCAGCAAGGACCATTCCAGAGAGTTTGCTCCCACAATCTCCTGGGCATCTTGTTCCAGTCCAGAACTCCCTAGTGTACACTGCAGTCTGCAGCAGCTAAGATGCTGTCAACCGCCCACGGCTCAAGGCCTCTGTTCTCCTCCGCAGTGGTCCCAGCTGCTTGACTGCTCTCTGCCACTCCTCAACAATTCATTAAACTACCACAGTAGACTACAAAGTAGTGGGTGATAGCACAGGCAACTTGTCATGTGTGATGACGTTGGGGGCTAGAGGTGCATTGCCGGGACGTCGATGATCATTGGGCGCCCAAGTTTAACCACTCACCAGGCGGACGCTACTACTGTACGGTACGTACCTACTGTGTAGGTATTGGCCGTTCCCTGCCCAAGAGGTGCCCAATCGAGAGGAGAGAGAGAGACGGCGAGTCTACATGGTTCTAGATTAATTCACCAGCTTTCTCCCCTCGACCTGGATTACTAGGGCCTGTTTGTCATTTGCCACAAGCTGAGTGATCGAGCTCTCTGATCCCGCACTGCCCGCTCATCTCGAGGGCCCTGTACCACTCTCGGCACCACGCAAGGAGTAGAAGAATGTCGCTTGTACATCCCCACGTGAACGGTAACACACGGCCGCACCGCCAACCTGCAGAAATACTCAAAAGAAATGGTCTCTCGGTCCGTCCCGGTCCCAGCAGGCCGGGTAATATTAAGCCACCAAGTTCGCTCAGCCGGGTCAGCCCTCAGAAGAGCGCCGAGTACTGAAGCTCGTCGTCGCTGGTTATTTCCGT
Organism: Diaporthe helianthi; assembly: GCA_001702395.2. Lineage (NCBI taxonomy): Eukaryota > Fungi > Ascomycota > Sordariomycetes > Diaporthales > Diaporthaceae > Diaporthe > Diaporthe helianthi. Next base: position 21,379 of record MAVT02000519.1, read on the forward strand.
ATTACGTCTCGCTATCACTACTCAGTAGTCAGAGTAAGGTATGAACCATCAAAAGAATATGCTTGTACAAGGCCACCAGTACATAGCCTCTTTGAGGCTCACAAGTGCACACCACAACTGCGCCCAATACGGCTACAGCTTCTTCTACACTATGCGACAACTGCTTGCTCTCCTCCCACAACTACTCCGCCTGCTTCAACGACTACTGCAACTGTGCCATCTGCCGCCTCAGCTCCCGAGTCGCGCCAGCTCACGCAGCTGCCAGTCTTGCCACAGCCTCCAAAGCGCGCCCTGACCAGTGGGTACCCCCAAACAGCTAGCCCGTCGTTCGTGTCCTGGCAAACTGCAAGTCCAATACGGTCCTGTATACCTAGCTCTCTTGATTTGGGCCGCACTTGTAGGCGGATTGCTCAGCACGACTGTCGCATGTTCGAAGCGTCCGTCCTGTGTCCGCCGCGCCAGCATGACAAAGTGAGACGGGTCCCATTGGGTGGCCCAGGTTAATATGCTCAACAAAAGCAGACCTTGTGCGTCCCGGCGCTCTAGCATTTCGCCAATTCGGTGCCATTCCTCTCCGCCGACGCACGATAGTCTCGAGGCTTTTGGCATATCGTTGTTGATTTGATCAAAGCCAAAGACTCCGTAATTTTCGAAGGCGGCAAATTTCCAGTGCATGAAATCAAAGTGGTGCTGATGATCAAGGTTGTCCAAGTTAGTTTGGCAATGCGGGTTCTGGATAATCCAGAGCGATTCCGCCCTCGCGCACTCATCGAGCTCGGCGACGAGGACGAATTCGGTCCGGAACCAAGTGGTGCTATCGTGTGAGCCAACCATCACCACGCCCAGCTGCGCAAAGTTCCTGCATTCTGGCCCTCCATCTCCTAGCGGCCACCTGATTATCGCCCCGAGGAGGTGTCCCGGCAGCAGTTCCTATCCTATGCGTCTGAAAACCCTCCTCATACCTTCTTGCCCGTTGGCTATGCCCACCGTGGCACGAATGGGGTCGGAGTGCCCCATAATGCCGATGAGTCTGCCTTCATTCTGGTAACCCAACCTTGCGAGGGGTATCGGTTCCGACTCTCGACGCTTGATAAAATCGTACAGAGTTGTGGCAGAGTCGTTCGGTCTGGCACTCCATTCCAAGACATGGTGCTCCAGTCCGCTTGACGAAGATGGTTGAAGAATTCGTTTGTTGCGTGTATGTTGAACACTACTCGGTCCGGCATCTTGAAATGCAACTATCTGCCGTACTTAGGTGCCTAGGTAGCAATGAGTGACCAACTGAATCTGTCTCAGAGGCGACTACTAATTGTACCAGGTAATAGATGGGAAGTTGAAAAGAGTAGAGCACGAGGTTGTGCTGCTATTTCTGCTTGGTTCTTGCGGCTGAAAGTGTTGCAGTTGGGATGGAAGCACTAGCAGAAGATTTCGGGGCTGCCAAATACCGAAGCAATGTTACCTAGGTACCCAGGTATTTTGTACAATGGGCAGCACCTTCCTGAAGTCCAGTGAGCAGACTGCAGCTGTGCTCAGATGACGGCGTTTGAACCTCGAATTTGACACTGACAGGCTTGCAGACGTCAGAGCACACTTACTTGTACGTACCTAGGTACTTAAGTACTTACCAGGTACAGTAAGTACTTCGGTAGGTAGGTACTGACAACTGTCTGTCAGCGGCAAGCACCTTTTGCAGGTACATAGTTAGGTATTATCCAAGTATTCACACTTCGAGCAGAGACTTGCTGCCATAAAAATAAAAATAAAATCGGACTCTCTAAAAGTTCCACGGCCTGAAGTCGCATCAGTTGATCCTTTTGGCGTCTCATGTCTCTAATCATTCCAGGGGAGGCATTCCTCTGCAATGTAGCCATTGTCTTGACACAACAATGGCTGCATGCGTCCGATGAATGGTTTGATACCCAACTGATATTGTTCAGCCCGAGTCAATTGGATCCGTGAGGCTATCTTCCAGCATCTGCTCTCATTTGGACTACAAAATGGTCGTCGATTGATCTCAGAAAAAAAAAAAAACACCAAAAGACCCCAGCTCTCCTCGTCACAGCCAACTCGTGACACGACCTCCATCGTCCCTGACAAGCTGACGTCTGCCTCGCTTGTCAACACCTGTCCTCTCACTTTTGCTCTGTTGATTTGGGCCTTATGCCATGATCCAGGTTCCGCACACAGGACACTATCAATCAAGATGAGCCCCGAGCGGCGTACAAATCCCTACTTGGACCCTCACACAGTCCTCCGTTGGTCGACCATCCTCGGGCCTGGCTGCCGCTCATTCAGTTACTAACAATGACACAGCTCCAAAATATGACACGGATAATTCTCAAGTCAAGATATGCTCTGCAGGCCACATGGGCTGTGGCCTCTTCGCTGTACAAGAAATGCCTTCCGGCACAAGGATTCTTTCCGAGATGCCTCTCATCACCGTACCAGGAACTCGAAAGGGGCGCTCGCTCGCCGAGAGTGTCACCGCTCTCTGCAATCAAGTTCTAAAAGTCGACATTAACACACATTATGTTCTGCTGAAACTCTCCAAGGGCTTCGAGTATGACCAGCAAACCAGGGAGGCGGTCCAGGACTATTTTCAACAGACAATGCCCCAACATGTGCTCTCGTGGTCAGTTGAATCCTTCTCGAGTATCTTTTCTTTCTACCAGAGACACGCAGTCAGACTGCCTGGTAAACATGCGAGTGGTTTCTTCCATCGATATGGCGCCATCAATCATTCCTGCTCCCCAAATGCCCAAGCGTACTACGATCCTGTGAAGGAACGCCATCAAGTCCAGTTGGTCAGAGATGTCAAGGCCGGCGACCAGATCTTTGTCTCGTACATCTCTGGCATTGAATTCCCCCGCGAGCGCCGCCAGACGGAGATCCTCCTCGAAGGCCACAAGTTTGTCTGCGACTGCACCCTATGCACCAACCAGGAGGCCAATGCCATCTTGGAAAGAGTTCCCACCTTGTACGAGGGCCTTTCTGAATTTTGGGAAAAGGCCTATAGCCATGGGAGACCCCCACAAGCCAACTCGACATTGGTCCCGCGGAATGAAACCATGGACGCTCTTGCCAGTGCAGAGGAGCTGTTGGGCATCCTTCGACACCCTTCCGTCGACGTGGTCGGTCAACCCCTCAGCCTCGCACTCCAGTTCTGCATCTGGCTCCACCGGGACCTCGGGAACATCAAAGCAGCCGCCGCATACGCGAGGGAGAGACTGGTCCTGCACGTCCGCCTCTACGGCTTCGACGCTGACGATTTTCTTGCCTACGACGACGCATCTAAAAAGCTGCGTATTCTCGAGAGTGAGCTCTCTCGCATGGAAGCTGGAGTCCCATGGGGATTTTGCTGGGAGCCTATGGATCTAGGAGAGGTTTGACAGACAGAGGGAACTCTGATGGGAAAAGCTTGGAGACTGCGGTTGGTTACATTCTGAGATTTTGGAGCGCGCTTACTATGCGGCTTCCCGTATCAATGGCGTGGCCCTTAGGGGAGGGGGGATTCTCTTATGATTCATGCCACTCACTCATATCAAGCTTCAACTCTTACATAACTCTAACTAAGTATGCCCCAGTCTAGTTGTCCACTGCGGCTCACCGTCGATACACACCATGCAGCTTGTCCTCTGTCTGTCCTTTGGTTTTGCACAAAAGCATCGGCAGACCACCATCACACCTGGTGAATACCAATTTAACACACTTTTTTTTCTTCTTCCAAATGAGGACAGAATTTGGGGATCATATGAATAGAATTTCCAATTGAATCCTTGTCCCAGCATAAGGAAAGTGATATTGTAGACTTGAAATGCTGCTTTGCCCACGCCAGGTACCTCAAACGCCGCGAGTGATTGGGAACATCTTAGTGCTAACTAAGATGTTATGTGCCGTGATAGGTACAATAAGAGTTCAGGAGTTAGCAAAATAAGAGGTAATGAGAGCTATGGGGGGTAAATGAATTTTAGGATGAAGGTGAAGGGATGTACCAAGACGCCGTCCGCTTGACGGGCATGCAAACTTCCTCCGGCGTAAGTATGGGCCACCAAGGAGCTGACTGCCACTCCATAGGTAGACGAATAACCGGGTAGCTTTCAGGGCCAATAGGAGTTTCCATCTGCCTATTCGTTGAAAGGCAATTGGCGTCAAAGGCTTGGTTGCCGCCATTTTCTTCCATGTACATTACACTGCTGTGTTAGATGATAATGCTGAAAAGCATCAACAACAAAACATCGAAATCTTGACGTAAGGAGCTCCTCCATTTGGATTTGAATAACTAACTAGGCATGGGGAGACCTGGCTCTCAACTATTCCTCTAATAGCACAAGCGTCACCACCGTCAAGACAACACGGCCGGAGGCGTAGTTGGCTCCCCAACCAATACTCCTAGAGGATCCTCACCCTGATCAAATGGATCAAAGTTTAAAATCGAGCACAAAACATCAAGTAACCATCAGAAGGACGTGCCTGACTTGGGATAGCCAGGTACCTAGGTACTGTCGCAGGTGGCATTGAAGACCGTGCCGTTGTAGGGCTTCTTTCCGTGCCTGTTGTTTGTGTCATAATGTCAGAAAATTTGCCTAGTAGAATGCACAAGCATACAGTAAAGGAACTAAAGAACGAGTCACGGTTTTTTTTTTCCTTTCGTTTTTGTACTTACAAGTCGCCAGGGGGAGAGTATGCCGCAACGACAAACGTTCCGTTCTCGCTGTTCGTGGCACCAGCCATTCCGAGGCAGGTGGTGCTGCACCACATCATCTGGGCTTAAATTTTTCATGAATGTTAGCCAGATTCATAACAAATAGAATATCTCCAGATAGCCTATAGTTGTGTTTCTGGAGAGCTACTCACTGTAGGGTGAGTACTTGGCAAAGTCACCGTTGGGGATGACCTCGCCGTTGTATTGGGTGTTGTCAGCCCAGAAGTCCAGGGTTGCCTGGTAGAAGACACCCAACTGGTCGGGATTACCAGGGGACAGGTAAACCACCTCAAGGCTGTAGTCTGCCCATGCAGTTGGGCGTTCGAGAAAGGGTGTTTCCAGGCTGTGGAAACATCAAGCCCAGTTGACTTCTCCAGCGGCGTGGCTAGAAGGGGACCGGAGCGGTACGGTGTCTAGTCCACAGCCGTGTACGGCGATGGCATATTCAAGAGGGGCAGGTCAGCACACCGTTTACGCCGCCGCGTAACGAGTAAGCTACTGCTTAACCTTTTCACCTCCGCTTAGCTTCCCCTGCTATTTAGTAGTATAAATAGGCTTTTTATATTTCTATAGATAAAGCTTAATACTATATACTAGGGAAGCTAACGTCGTAGCCTTAGTAGATCGCGGGTTACTAAAATGTTCAACTATAACACTCGCCCTAGACACGGCTACGATCACGGGACGCGCCACAACGACCCCCTAGTCGACGCCCAACACGAATATTAGCAGATACCCTTAGTATACGAATATTCAGCGGACTTATATAACCTTAGTATAAGCTTTAAGGATAGTATCCGCTTATATAACTCGGATAGGGAGGTTAATTAAGCGAGACTAAATAGTATACTTCGTAGCGTATTTAGTAAAGCTAATATAAATAAATTTAGCTAACGTTTTTACTTAAATTATACATTGCTATACTTAGTTTATATAAAGCCGTGTAAGTTTTATAGCGTTCTAAGCTCTAATAATACTTACTTAATTAGTATATTAAATACCTCTTATATCTAGTTCTTAAAAAGCTTAGGTAAAGAGCTTAGAAAGTATAAAAACCTTTATATAGCGAAAAACTATTCTATAGCTAAGTAAAACTAGTATAAGTATATACTTTTCCCGTAGTATTACATTACTACTAAGTATACTATATTTTACTTATAGGATTATAGTAATAAGTATATACTTAGATACTTTAAATATAAGAATACTATAATATATAAGTTATATTACTATATATATAGTATTAAAAGCTAGAGTAGCTTATAGTATAAGCTAAAGCGTTATTATTATAGTAGGCTATATTTAGGGTAAAACTATAACTAGAAAGTTAAGTATTACGTTAAAAGCTACTTTAACTTTCTTTATAGCCTATATTATACCTAATGCGGTATATTTAAAGAGTAGCTAGAAGAAGGTGCGACGTTTAAAGTATATCGATGCTCTATATACTTAGGTTAGATAAGCCTAGACGCTAGTTTTACTCTTTAAGATATAGAGAGCGGTTAATATAATGCGAAGGCTATACTAAGCAGCAATATAGTATAGAAAGGGAGTTAACGATGTAGATAAAGAAATCCTAAAAAGAGAAAAGGAGTACACGCTAATAACATATTAACTAAAGCGAGCGAAAAAGAGGAGCCTCCTTAGTATACCCCGCTATAACCGCGTACACGCCCTATTATTTTGTCTAAGTCTAGTAAAAGGAACACCTAGAGGGGGGCTGCTAAGAGTTGATGGCTAGTAAAAGGGTGGTAGAGGTCTTTTCGAACACTCAAAGATAATAAGCAGGATACTTGGGCAGCGAGTGGCTGGATAGCGCGGTGGAAACGGCGCTCGCCGGCCAGTCTTTAGATTGACGTCCAGCTGTCGGGGCATGGGCAGAGAGAATAAGGAGTGCTTCTAGAAAACTAGAGACAGGGGCATCATTCTTACAATGCTCCAGAAGACAGGCGCTGTTTCGAGATAGCGCATTGCGACATGATTATAAATACCTAGATACCCAATGCCATTTATACCTAATGCCATTTATGCCTCATCCACTGCCTCCCCGCGGTCCCCCTTTTGTATGTGTAGGAGAGACATGCTACTCCTTGACCATCGCTTTGTTACAAATCAGGAGGGGAACTAGCCCTTCTCTAGGCTAAAGTATCCCCGCTCTAGTATAGGTAATATCCTAACACTACTACTATTAATTCCTACTAAGCTAACAGTGTTTCCCTACTATTTAAAACTAATTAGGTAGTAAAAGACTATAAAAAATATAATTAGCGTACTAATTATAACGCTAGCCGTTAGTGTAGCTAAAAGAACGTAGTTATACTTTTCCTAGCTTTAGCTACAACTATATCTTCCCCCCCCCTTCCCCCTACTATTCTTCTATTAGGTATCTTCGCTATAAGATACTTCTTTAGGGGCCTATAGGCTATATATAAAGACTTTAATATCTCTATACTTATA
>MAVT02000520.1:0-28523 GCA_001702395.2 Diaporthe helianthi
TGCGCCAAGAGGTTAGCCAAGATTTTGCCAAGAGGTCAGCCGAACTGTATACCCCCTAGGGCGCGGGATTCGGATGGAGCGGCACATTTCATTTCTAGTGCCGACAAAGGCCACACGTTCACCGTCAATATATTTTACGTTCTTTAGCCTTGGAACCGCCTTTGGCCTCTACACGGGCGCCCCTGTAACCAGCGGGGATGTCGCTTGCAAAGCTTTTCATGCAATAAAGTCTGTTTATTAATAGCACCCGGTGGGCGGCTGGTGACTTAACTACGGAGTAGCACTTACTTAAGTGAAGGATATCTGAGACCTAGGTGCCTACTGTAGCACCTGCCATATCGAGCATAGATGACCCAAAGTCAGTATCCGGGGGTCCGGCCTTCGGATGCCCGCCCCCCAACGCCTGGCGGCGTAAGAACGGAGGGGGACCAACGCAGCGAAGGCCCCCGGGTAATTCCGGCCAGGAGCTGCCACCACCGGCCTATCTCCGGCTTACCTGCCTCCCTAGGTATCCAGCCCTCTTTCGACGTAACTGAACTGTGATATGCTTTCCTTGGGTGCGTTTAATGCGATTGCGACGTACACAGTAGACTGCCGCCCACCAGCCCTCGGTAAGTCCTCATACCCCCTCTTTTTGGCTTCCCTTACTGCCGGGCTATATCAATACCTGGTGCGTCTCGCCGCAGCCTTAGTTCTTGAGGGCGATACCTGGTGTGTCAGTCTGTCCGCCTCTCCGCCAGTTTGCCCGTCTGCCAGTCTGCCAATCTACCCGTCTTGCCATCTGCCAGTCTACATCTCCGTCTTCAAACCTGCCAAGATGGTCGCCAAGACGGGCACCAAGGCCGTGCTCTACGGGACACTGGCCCTTGCAACCGGTGCCACCTGTCTCCGGACCTCATTCTCGGTCCGTGAGCTCAGCAATATCGCGGCACGCGAGGCTTCGATTGAGGCAGAGTACGCCAGCGCCCTGACAGCTCGGCAGGCCGCCGTTGCTGCCGACACGAACCCCAGCCTGCTCTACCCGGCCTACAATCTGTCGGTACCCATCGACCATTTTCACAATGACACTTTGTACGAGCCTCACGTGAGTCCCAAATCACTATGTACCTGAACATGTCCGCCTCCACAGTTGCTAAACTGGGTAATCACAGACGAATGATACTTTTAATCTGCGGTACTGGTTTGATGCGAGCCACTATCAACCAGGCGGACCTGTCATTGTCCTGCAGAGTGGAGAAACCTCTGGGGTTGGTCGCCTGCCCTTCCTCCAAAAGGGCATCGTTTCCATCCTTTCTCAAGCCACCGGTGGCCTGGGAGTCATCCTGGAGCACCGGTACTATGGAACGAGCTTCCCCGTCTCCGACCTCAGCATCGAAAGCCTGCGATTTCTCACAACGGACCAAGCCCTGGCCGATATGGCCTATTTTGCCCAGAATGTCAAGTTCCCAGGGCTTGAGGATGTCGACCTCACATCAGCTAGCGCCCCATACATCGCATATGGAGGCTCATACGCTGGGGGATTTGTGGCTTTCCTCCGCAAGCTGTACCCAGACGTCTACTGGGGTGCCATCTCAAGCTCCGGCGTCACAGAGGCTATGTACGACTACTGGGCTTATTACGAGGCCGCGAGGATCTACGCACCAGGCGACTGCGCGACCGCGACCCAAAAGCTGACCAATGTCGTCGACAACATCCTCATCGGAAAAAGTGGAACTGAATGGGTGCAAAGGCTGAAGGATGTCTTCGGGCTGGGAAATGTCACCCGGGACAATGACTTTGCTAGGGCACTCTCCTTCGGTATCGCCGGTCTGCAGGATACAAACTGGGACCCGGCTATCAACGACACCAGCTTTGGCGTGTATTGCGACACCATGTCTAGCGACGCAATCATCTACAATGACACGGTGGCTAGGAAGGCCGAGGCTGTCGAAGTACTGAAGGCCGGAGGTTACGAGGACGAGGTTGACACACTTACCAACCGGTTTCTCAACTACATCGGCCATGTCAACAGTACTGTGGTCGCGGTCTGTGCGCATTACGAAGTGACCCAAGACGATTGCCTGACGAACTATGCCCCCGAATACTACGCGCTAGATGATATAGAACAGACTTGGCGAGCGTGGCCTTGGCAATACTGTTCTGAATGGGGTTACCTCCTAACCGGGTCTGGTGTTCCGGAAGACCAGCTCCCTCTGATCTCCCGCCTGATCGATATCGACTACTCTTCGGTCATCTGTAAAGAGGCCTTCAACATTACCACTCCTGCGCAAACCGAGCGGATCAACCAGTGGGGCGGCTTCAATATCTCATACCCGCGACTGGCCATCGTCAACGGCGAGAAGGACCCCTGGCGGCAGGCTACGCCTAACGCCATCGGCCTACCGGATAGGGTGTCCACAACAAGCGAGCCATTCTTCTTGATTGAAGACGGAGTGCACCACTGGGACGAGAACGGGCTGTTCCCGAACCAGACGACAGCTGAACTGCCCCCCGCTCCTGTCAAGGAGGCTCAGGCACAGGAGGTTGAATTCGTAAAGGCATGGTTGGAGGAGTGGAAGCAGGCCAAGGGTACAATTGGCTAGGATTCTGGGGACTATGAGATGTGTTACTAACCAAGAAGCAGGTAAATCCCAAGAGTCTGTGCTCGAGGCTGAGGTGGAGCTGTAACCGTAAACCAGAGGCATCTGAAAGGCTGCCGAGCCCGAGCAGCTGATGAGTGAGGGATGTTCAGTTCTTATTGCTTGAGAATGGAGGGGCCAGGATGTCCATTCGCAGTGCAAATACAATTAGTCAACCTAACACTAATCTGTAAATAATCATGATAACAGACAGACCCTGTGCCAGTATTGTCATTTGAAGAGTTCTTTTCTATAAAGAATAAATGAAATAATGGATCGACTGCACATGGAGTCTACCGGTTCAAATACCTACCCAAATGGTGTCTAATTGGTACCTAAAGTAAGTACCTAGGTACTCAAGTCAGTAGAGTAACGTGTGCCGAGTGACCCGTGCGTCTGCTAGTCCCCCGCGGCCAGGCTGTAATAGGTATCGTAGCAATTAATTGGTTTCTATCTTTCTGTCTGTGTGTCGTCTAGCTAAGTTTATTCTAAGGCCGGGGGCCAAGGAGTTAGTTCTTATAGGGCCTAGCTCGTGCGCTCCTGCTATCTCCTAACAATCTTCCCCTTACAAAAAAACTACGCCCTCGTTAATGGGAAATTCGCTAAGTCCAAAATTATACTCTTAGCAAAACCTACAACTACTATAGGGCTTTACCTATTAGTCCTACAATCATTATAGCTATTATTATGCCAAATTTTAAACAAACAAGCAATTGCAAGCAAACGCAAACAACAAAGCTTCTACTTTATCTCCCAATTATAATAACATCCTTTATTTACAAAATTCTAGCCCAAGGCCTATATACTTAACAAAGTATTTCTTTATTCTAGCAAGCGTTTTCCTTAATTTTAGTATTTATCTTTTATAATCCTTAACTTATATAAAGCTAATTAAAAGTATATTTTACCTAAATAAATTTATAAAGTATAGCTTAAAGTAGTTAATAAAAACAACATTATATTTAAGCTTCTATAAAACAAGAAAATTAAGCCTATAAGCAAAGTAGCTAATATATTCTTTTATCTTAAACAAGCTAGCATATTATAGTTTATATTTACATTTAATATTCTATAAAATAGTATATTTTTTATATAATTAAAGAAAAACTTTTTAGCTAGTGTTAAAAAATTAAAGCAAATGCTTTTTATTAAAATAAGCTTTTATAATTATTGCAACTAAAGCAAGTGCATTATAAATGCAAATTTAGTTTTATAGTAAATCTAAAAGCCATTAAGAAAATTAATTAACAACAACGTTAAAAATATTATTTAGTATAAATCCTTTTATAATTTTATTTAATAAGCTTTTAAAAGCTTAAAACCTACTATTATAATACTTAAATTAAATACAAGCAAGCATTTTTATTTATTTTCCAAGATTATCTAATCTATAAATAAAATATTATAATACTAATTTAATTATTTAAACTATTCTTTTAAACTAACTATCTATCTAGGGATAGTATATAGTTATATAAAAAAGCTTTATTTTATAAATCTTTTAAATAAAAGCTTAAATCTTTAAAAAAAAAATTCGAATTTTTATTTAAAAAAATAACTTTTAGATATCCCTAATTGCTTTAAAGCAAATTTTACAATAAGGCTAAAGCCTAGTTTAAGGATTTCCAGGTTATTTTTTCAAGTATTAAGAGAATTTCTTTCAAAAACTTGCAAACTATAAAAAAAATATAATCAAATTCTTCTAGTTTTAAGATTAGCAAGCTTAAAACAAAGTTCATTATAATCTAGTAATATAAGTATAATAAGCTAAGCATTAGTTGCAAGCTACTATATATTTTATAGTAATAAACGTTGTAAACCTAATAGTTTAAGCATTAATAAATAAATTTATAAAGCTTTGCGTATAGTTAACTAATATAATATAGGTAAAAAAATTCTATTAGTTAAGCGTATCTATAGTAGCTACCTACGTATACTAGTTCTAAAATCTTAAGAATATAAAACTAGAAAATATATAGTTATAAGGTTTTATATTTTAACAAGGTTTTTCAAATTAAGCTAAAATAAATCTTAAATAGAAAAATAGCTTTATTTTTTCTAAAGGCTTTGTTTTTATAAATTATATTAAGAATTTATAACTAGCAAGGATTATTTTAGTAATTATTTTAAAAATATTAATAGAAGTTTAGTAATATTTTAACATAAACTTTACTATAGTAAAGCATTTTTTTAAGTATAGCGTATTCCTTAATAGTAAATAACTAATATTCCTTATAGTTATTAGGCAAAACGTTAAAACCGCTAGATATATTAGCAAGGGTTATATTTAGTAAAAGTAATTAAAATAAGGCGTTAGGGATAATGTTTTGCTAACTAAGCTTGTAAAGAAAATTAACGTTAAATCCACTTATAAATTTAAAAGTATAAACAAGTTTTTTATTATTAACGAAAGCAGCTATAAAGTTAACAATATTTAATTATTTAAAAAGTTCTAGAATAGCAAAATAATTTATACAAAAAGTTACCTAGTATTATATTAATTTTATTTATTAGCTATATTTTTTTAAAACCCAAATACATTTAAAAACTTTTATTTTAGTTGCCTAATATTGTTACTTTGCGTTTAAAAGTATATAGCTTAAATAGGCAATAGTTTAAACTATTGTTTATAGAGAATATATAGTAATGTATTTATTTTTTAGTAGCTTATAAGTAATTGCGTTGTTAATATAGTAAACTTAAGCTTTAATTTTAGCGGTAAAAACATTAAAGTTAATAAATAGTAGTTTTTTAAGGTTAAAATAAACAACTAAAATATACTTTATAAGGTTAAATTTAATTGTTTCGAAAGCAGCTTTTTTGGCTTTACTAGATATTTTAAATATAATGTGGTTTATCTAGCGTTACCTAACTATCTTGCTTTTTAGTTTACTTTTAAAATTTAACTAAAAAAGGCTAGTTTTTTGAGTTTTAAGAAGCTTAATCTTTATCGCGAAATAAGGTACGTTGTGCTTTATATATTTGGCAAAATTAATAAAATGTTTAAGATTTTTAAAAATTTTTAAAAACTCTAAGGCTTAAATAGCTTGCAATTGCTTTTCTATTGTAGATAATCCAAAGGAGTTAACGTAACGCTTAAGTATAATAGTTGTAAGCGTAGCAAAAAAGGATTTTTTTGGGCTTATTGCAATATTTATTTCCCTAAGTTTAGTAAAAACTTTACTAATGTTTTAAAAATAGTTATTAAGTAATCCGTTTGTAGGGATAACAATGTTATTCAAATAAGCTTTCCCTTTTATATTAAAAAGTTGTTAGTTTATTTATTATTATATATATACTAGGCTACTATAGTATTCTATAATTGCATATTTAAAAGTAAACTAACTTTGTGCTATTGTTATAGTAAATATTTATTATATTTTTAAATATAGTTGCTATTAGTAAAAAAAAGCTATTGCGTTAAATATAATAATATATTTTACATTTATAATTTTACTAAAAATATTATTTTGGCTTTACATAAAATAATAGTTTAAGATTGCTATATAATTAAGGCCTTAAATATTAATAACTATTTGTTTTTTTTTAAGTTTTGTTAAATATTATACACTATATAATAAAGATAAGGAATAAAAATAAAACTAATTCCATTGTTTGTTTAAGTTTTCTAGCTTTTTAAAGTTTTTTAAGCGTTTTATCGATAATTTTTATATCCTTTGCTATTATTAAATATATGCGATATTTCTTTAAGATTATATTTTACTAGTTATCTCGAAGTTAAACCTTAAGCTATTTATTCTAAGGGATGTTAGCGAATTCCTTATTGTGGAAGATATCTATATTTTGGTTAAAGAACTCGAAGAGTTTTTCGCTATTCTCTATTAGTAGGCCTAAAAAGACGTTTGCGCTAATAGCGTATTTCTAAAAATCTTTTACTTAAACAAAAGTTTTTGTTAAAGGGTTAAATAATTTGTAAAAGGTAGCTAATATAGCCTTGGCGTTATGTTTTGCAGTATTAATACAATATTATAGGTTTATAAAACAAAGATAATTAATGGATATTCCTTTAAGAATTTAAAATAAGCTATAACCGTTGTTATAAATAATAATTAAGTTTAAATAAATATTTGTAAATAAAGCAAAAAAGCTAAAGTGCAAGGAAGTTAGAGTAAAAATTAAATCCTGTGGATTCTTAGCATGTAGTTTGTAGTTAATAAGCAGCTACATTGTTAACTAAAGTAGAATTAGGGTTTTTTTTAATGCAACTACTTTAGCTTTAATAAAACAAGTTTATTGTTTTAATTTTAATAAAATTTAAATATAATAAGACTTAATATTAATATATAATTTGGAGATAATAATATTAAAGCCTTTAAGCTTTATAAAATTTATACTAAGTAGTATATTTGCTTAAAGGTTATTAATAATAGATATCTCTTTTATAAAAAACGCTATTGTAGGCTTATTCTAATTAATATAGGTACTAAGAAATTAAAGGGGTATAATAATATAGTTAAATAACTTATAAATATTTGTACTAAGTTCTTGTAGATAAAGTAATATAGTATGTTTGTAAACTTGTAAGTTTAAGTAGAATTACTCAATTTATTGCCTATTTGCTATTGTGTAATTATAGTTGGTATTACTATATATATTCGATATTGCGCTATTAGGTAAATGTATAAATAGGTATAAGTAAGTTTATAAGAGAAAACTAAAGCTTATTCCTAGTTTTAAATTAACTTTTATTAGTAATTTAATAACCTTTATACTTTTAATAGTATTTATTATAACACTAGGGCTAATTAGTTTTTTACTACTAATAGGTTTTTTAGCTTGCTATTTATATTTAACAACGTAGTAATTAAGTATAAATTCTATTTTATAAGCAGGGTTTATTTTGCACTTTATTCTTTTAGCCTTAGTTTTTTAAAGTAAATAAAATAAACATAGTTTATTAAAGCATTATTATTTTAAAAGTAATAGCAGTAGTATTTATAGATAGAAGGAGCTATACACAAGGTCTTAAAATAGCTAACGTTGGAATATTTATCCTAATTATTTTAAAGAAAAACTTTCTTAAAGGAGTAATTAAAAGTTGCAAACGTAATTTAAAAAAAAACCTTTTCTTTAAAAGCATTTTTAATAAAGAATTATTAATAAAATATATTAAGTTAATCCATATAGTTAACAAATTTACTATAATAAGCTTATTAGGGCTAACCTTGCTAATTTAATTATATAATATATTAGGTATGCAAGATAAGCAAATAATAATTTTTTAAAATAAATAGCTATTTTAAAGTATTAAATTATACTTATAACAATTAACTTTAGTAATATTTATTTTACTAATAGCGCTATACTATATATTAATTTAGTAGTAGTTATAATTAACTATATTTATTGTTAAACATTTATTTGCGTTTAGCAAGATAATGGAAAATTTAAAAATTACTTAAATTTTAAAGTTAATTAGTAGGATTTAAATAAGTATATTATAAATTAAAAGAAAGTAATAGCGCCTAAAAGCGTTGCTATAGCTATCGCAAAACTTATAGTAGCAAAAAGTATAAAAAAAAAAGGTTATTAACCTACCTTTAAAATTTAAAGTAAGCCTTATAAAGCAAACTACTATTTATCTTAATAAAAATTATTATTAAGTAAAATTAGCAATTACACTTTTATAGCTTTAAACCTAATCTAGGAAGCTTTTAAAAGTTATAGTATTATTGGGTTTATTAAGTTTAAACTTAATTTCCAAAATAAATAATTTAAATGTTACAATAAGTTGCGTAAAAAATCCTATATTACAAAATCTTGCATTTAAAATTATAATTTAAAAGAAAAAAATAATATTTTTGCTATTTGCAATATTTAAAAGCAAAAATTATTTACTTTTTAAAGATACTATAATATTGAAAAAAAAATTTGCAAATTATACTTTTAGTTTATTGCAAATAGCGTTTACTATAGCTGTTTTAAAAAGCTATTAATTGTTTTTTATAAAAATATAAAAGTACTACTTAAGTATATTCTTTAGCAAATACTATAATTATATATAGTAAATATTTTTTATAAAATAAAGTTACTTAAAGTACTTAAGGCGTTTAATAAAGTAAAAAACGTTAAAATATTTAATTACTTTGCTATCTAACTAAACGCTAAATTTAGTATATTTTTGCAAGTAAAAAAAACTAATGTTAAATAGTTATAAGGAAAATTTATAGGGGCCGTTTTTGTTTACAAAGGCTTATATATAAACTTATACCAGTAAAGCGTTTGCAAATATAGTTGCTATTATTTAAAAGAAGTTATTATTTTAGCGGTTATAAAGCTAAGCTATAGCTTAAGCAATAAGCGTTGCTGCGTTTTTAACGGTAAGCAAGGCTATAGTTTTGTTTATTTAAACCCTAAAGTTTTACAATTTGCGTTTTAACAAAAGTAAAATTACTAATAGTTTAAAGTAGCAAAAATAAAGTATTAAAAAAACAGGGATTATAAAACTAAGGTTTTTATTATAGTATAATAAAATAGAAGTGTTTTTAATATTAAATATAAAAAACAAGAGAAGGCTACTATTGTATTTATATTTATAAATAAGTATAGGTGTAGTTTTACTAGAAAGCAATAGCTTAATTATTAAGAAAGCGGTATTTTGCTTAAATAGTAAAAAAAACCTATATAGTTAAAGTTTACGCTAAGCGGCTAAAAAAAATAGAAAACTCTTTTACTTTGTTAACTAATATATAGGCTAAACTTCTTCGTTAAATAAAGTTAAGTTTGTTTTATTAAAAAAAGGTTAAAGCAAGCAAGTATACTTAAGGTTGTTAGATTAAATTTTAGTAATATATGCAAAGCTAAACTATAAATAAAAGCGAAAAAGTTGGCGTGCGCGAAGTAAGTATATCTTTGTTGCGAGGCGCGAAGCCATAGATGCAAGAGCGAATAAACTTATAGTAGTGCTGTTGTCGTCGAGAAGATAAGACTATCGATGTAGTAGTTGGGTTTGGTTTCCGTATCTAAGCCAAGTTGTAATGGGTATTATAGCAATTAATTGGTTTTTGTCTTTTTGTTTGTGTGTTGTCTAGCTAAGTTTGTTCTAAGGCCGGGGGCCAAGGAGTTAGTTCTTATGGGGCCTGGCCCGTGCGCTCCTGCTGTCTCCTGACACAGGCTCTGGTAGGAGTAGCAGGAGCGGCTTGCTGGCTGGAGCGGCGCGATTCAGCCTGTCAAGGACGCGATAGCAAAAAAACTGCTGCAAGCAAACACCCACTCATTTGGCATCCATTCCAACCCTCGTCATTGTCGCCCGCCACCACCTCTCTCCCTCCTGTCACGCCTCTGCTGGTCCCAATCAGCCTTTCTACCCCCACGTCTGGTGCCATTCAGTCGCACCGCGGCGCGCTGCAGCCCCGCCGCTGGGCCCAGCCTGACCTCGTCGCCCTCGCGCCCTCGCCCTCACCCTCGCCCTCGACCTCCTCCCTTTGTGGCGCCTGTGCTTGCTACGGCTCATTTGCGATAACGTTCTGCACAACAAGTCGCTGCAATGTCCTCGAATTCGGCAAGAGAGGAGCCTCAGGCTTTCTACTCTACTTACGCGCCTCGATTGCGAGCCTACAGAAACTCTCTGCTCACACCTGCTCTGCAATCCTCGCAACCATCCGGCCCTTTATCCCGGACCACAAAGCGAGGCACTACAATCATCAACTACGCGGAAGACGGCTACGACTATGATGTTTCTGACGATGACAACTCGCGACGGCGACCGACCGGGCTGCGCAGTCTGCGCCGCGAAGACAGTGGCGCACAAGTCGACCCGGGCGACAAGTTCGACAAGGAGATCTTTGAGCCGGTCGACGTGCAGGGCATATACCGTGACTGGATGAACAAGTCGAAGCAGGGCCTCTCTGATTTGCAGAACTACGCGCAATCCTGCCTACCGCTCACCCTAATTCCCATCCGTATCGACCTTGACATCCCAGCCTTCACGCCTCTGCCCGCGCACCCAATACCAGCCCCCAACATGCCGGGCATCGACTATACCGCGCCCCAGTACAAGCCGGGCGAGACGACCATACCGTATAAGCTCCGGGATACGTTCTTATGGAACCTGCACGAGACGTTGGTTACCACAGACCAGTTTGCGGCGACTCTCGTCCAGGACCTTGACCTGCCCCACAGGAACCAGACCATCGCCGAGATCAGCAAGCAGATCAGGACCCAGCTCGAAGAATACGCCGGCGTCGCGCTACATCCTCTCTTCCACTCACACGCAAACGGAAACGAATCAGCCATCCGGCAGAATGGCACGAGCATACCACCAACTCCCCTCCTCAGAGGCTCCGATACGCCTGCTCGAAGCGGCCTTTCCCACATTCCCGCGACCCCATCTGCCCTCGGAACATCAACACCAATACTTGCGACTACAGGAGTACCGGCACAGGATACCACAGCCGAGGTTATCGTGACTGCAGAACATGTGACAGCCGATTCGGACGACCTGAACCCCGAGGACACCTACCGGTGCATTATCAACCTGAGCATCAACCTCGGGAACCAGCTATACACGGACAAGTTTGAATGGTCGCTCCTCCACCCCGCGGGCACAGCCGAAGCCTTCTCCAAACAGACATGCGCCGACCTCGGCCTGACGGGCGAGTGGGTCCCAGCGATGACACATGCGATCTACGAGGCTGTACTGCGCCTGAAGAAAGAAGCATGCGAGTCTGGTGGCGTTATATCGGGATGGGTTGGCGCGAGCGCCTTGAATGGCGGCGACTTTCCGAACGACGCAGCGATAACAGCACAGGGGGAGCGGGCCGGATGGCGATACGACCCGGAGCATCTCGCGGAAGAATGGGAGCCAAAGATAGAGACGCTGTCGAAGGAGGAGATCGAAAAGCGCGAGGGCGACCGCGAGAGGCAGATCAGGCGGCTGCGGCGCGAGACGGCGCGGTTCTCGAGCAACACAGGCATGATGGGCGGCGTGCCCGCCGGCTTCGGATTTACGGGCCTAATCGAGCAGGAGGAGGAGCGGATGGGTCGGGGGGAGCGGAGCAAGAAGAAAAGGCGGTTCAGGAGCCTGTCGCCTCTGGGGAGGGCCAGCACGCCGGGAGGCCGCTTTACGCCCGACCTTGGCGGGGGCGGGGGC
Source organism: Diaporthe helianthi (assembly GCA_001702395.2). Lineage (NCBI taxonomy): Eukaryota > Fungi > Ascomycota > Sordariomycetes > Diaporthales > Diaporthaceae > Diaporthe > Diaporthe helianthi. Next base: position 11,731 of record MAVT02000520.1, read on the forward strand.
GGAGGCTATGGCGGCGGTGGCACATTGACGGAACAAGAGCGGTTCACGTGGAGGTGCTACCACTGTAGGGTATGGGGCAGCAGTGTTTGGGCTGTCCGCGATGGGCCCCACGGACCAAGGGTGAGTTCCCCAACCACTTACTGTTACGTGGGATGTATGCTAACGCCGGCCAACAGACTCTGTGCAATAACTGCGGCTTCGTGTACGAGCGGGACAGGAAACTGCCGCGGTGGACCAAGAACTTGCATGTCAAGGACTCCAGGCCCCAGTAGCCGGTCGTGGTCACGTTGTTTTCCCTGTTCTTTTCTGCAATTGGATGGAATTTTACGGAGTTCCAAGGGGCTTGCACAATGTCTCCTGTACGAAATGATGGTCCAGGGAGGTTTTTCTCTTTGTCGAGGACGAGGACGAGGACGAGGACGAGGACGGAAGTAGGTGACCCACGTTCCTGTATGAGTACCTAGATAGATAGATGACTGGGATGTTAATAGCCCTTACTGCAGCCTAACGGCCTTGTTGAAAGGTATGCTGGGTACTGGCGAATTGAGAATGGATGAACTGGAACAGAAGCTTCTCCAAAGTAGAAATACCTAGTATGAACGATTCCAGGTACTAAGAACCTTGGTGCCTACCTAGGTAGGTACATATGTACCTAGGTGCCTAGGTAGGTAGGCAGGTACTACGGGTAAGTACCTACGCAAGGGTAGGACGGATAGCCCACTCGCGCGCGCGACCACGTGCAGCTGGAGTCAAGCTCTGGCTAGTGGGGCTTCAATTTCGCAATCCCTGCCTCTTTTCAATTATCTAAACATCACCAGGACGAAGACAGAGTTGAAGCAGCATGTGCTAGAGTTCAGAAACATCGCCGGCTTACTGCCTCGCAATGCTCTGCTATCTCTTTCACAGACATAAGCGGTGCACACTATGCAGAGCCGGGCTGACAGAGACGCGACGTTGATGTCAAACGACAACACGACGAAGCAAAACCAAATGTAAGGAAACCGAGGCCAAGACATGGATCATTTTCCACACAATGACTCTGGCCCCGCCCACTCTTGTTGACCGGAAATCACGCAGGTCTGTCGAGGATGTTGTCGGCAATGCATTCATACAAGTACTGGCTGAGTCGGATACTAAAGGTCACTTCATGTTGTACGTGCCTAGACATCCCGTCTTCGAGCCCTTCCTTCTTCATCTCGCTGCCTCCAACTTTGGCTCTTTCACGTCTAGCACATACACAAGACCCTGTGATGAATTGTTTGGATACTGAAAAGACGCAGTGAGGTTTCTGATGACTACCAATTGATTCAAGCCTTCGCGAAAGATGTGAGGCGCCGGAAGGAGGGCCCTTCCGGGTCATACGAAGACTTCATCGATCTCGCTGCCTCGGCCGCCGCTCATGTCCTTACATGCGGTCCACAAGCCGCTGACAAGTAAGTCTATCGTCTCAACCAAAACAATTACGGCAGTGTTCTAAAAAATGGATTCTGAGCGTAGAAGCGAAGACCCTGTGCCTCTGAGTCTCTACCGGAGGATGGTCTGCCTGGTGAAGCGTACATTACCAGATTTCAACCCCAGGTCTGCTGTTGAAACGCCCCTAGAAATTTACCGCGCCTGCTAATGAGACAAAGTTCAGGTCCGCATGAGCCATCTGCACTTGGTGGGGAAACTGGTCGGGCGGATGGCGACCACGAGCTCGAGACCACAAAACACCAACAGCTCCTGACCGGAGCCTACGAATCTGGGTTCTCAGCCGGTCTTGAGGCGGGTGCCCGAGCAGAGGCTTCCAAGAGCCACACGAGCCTGGCAGAAACCGAGGGAGCTTATGCCCAGGGGTTTGCGGCTGGTCAGCGTCGGCTGATGAACAGTGAGCTCGCTTTTGCCTTCGCCAGAGGGCAGCAGGCCGCCAAGGAGCAAGTTCGAGCTGGTCTGGAGAGGATGGGAGAACAAGACAGCCGAGCCAGGCTAATCTTGGAAGAGCTTCTTGGGGAGACAACCGCGACCTTTGGGCCTTTGCAACACAGCAGCCTCGAGAGTGCGTCACCAAAAGACGGGCCAGCGCAAGCTTCTCGGGCGCATAGAAGCAGAGGCTCGGATTCCAGTCGTCCAAGCGCCCGGGTCAGATTACCAGAGGTTGCTTCTGCACCCGGCGCTGTTTTATCATGTCCCGCGGGATCTCAGTCGACTACATCTCGGGTGCCGGCTCCAGCAGCAGCCCCTCAAACAGACACCTTGTCCAGCCGACGTCGAGGACGGCCACCGTTGGTTCCCGATGTAAGGGAGCATGTAAACGCAGTTGCCACGTGTGTGTTCTGTGGCATTCAAATCTCACAGAATTCAATCTTACGGCACAAGAGGAGGCACCGCCCAGCTGAGCTGGCAGCTGTCGGTGTCCCCCTTCACAGCTGCCCGTGCTGGTGGCCCGGATGCGGCCAACTCAAAGACCACCTCGTCCACAGCCAGCTGACAACGCACATGCAGCGAAAACATAACTACTCGCCACCTGGTGACTCGAATGCGTTCACCGAAAACATCAAGTTCCTCAAGAGAATGCCGATCAACCTTCAACTTAGCATTATCGACGAGGCTGCGCAACAGCTGAACACGGTTAAGCTTCGCATCCAGGACCTGGAAGCCCAGCTCCGCCGGATCAAGCCGACGTATATCAGCCGGCATGGGCTTCCCGACGTGTACTGTCTCCACGAGTCACGCCCACAGGTCCTCTCGGCCATAATACAAGCTCGCGGACGACTGCCGTACATAATACAGGAGCTGCGACAGCTGACCAGAGCGCGCGGCATGAGGAGTCAGATTCGCAACGACGAAGGCACCTGGTGGGAGGTCGCCGACGACCTGGAAGCGGGGCTCGACCCATCGAGCAAGCTGGCCCAGGCTGTTGCCGCTCTCCCACCTCCTGACAGAGGGCCTACGATACACCTCAACGCCAACACCATATCTGAGGCGCCCAACATGAAGGATCCTTCTTGGAGACCACAGTACGCTCTACCCCTACAAATTGACTGGAAAGTATCCGGCCCGGACGACAATCCCGTCTTGACGCGGGCAGGTCCTGGGCCACGTGGTGGTCCATCAGCGGTCGCTGAACCGGCAATCAAAAAGGAGCCCGAAGATGACGAAGAGGATGGGGGCTACGGGGACCTCATGGCCAACATTTCGCGCAGAGTGCTGGTTGATAGCCCACAGTCGGATTGGACCGAGAGCCGCAGTGACGAGGGTGGAGAGGAGCCGGCCGGTGCTGAAGACGATGCCACACGGGACGGGCTTGGTCGGTCCAATGGCAGGATAGGGACGCCCACAAAACGGAACATGTCGGCGGCCATTTCTTCCACGCCGAGGATGATCAAACATCACAGGATTGTTTGACCGGCCTGAGGGTTATCCCTATTAGGGCCTAGGAAGCGTTTAGTTTGTCTCTGGGCTAACTGCGGCCGGGGTTCCATCCTGCCAAAATTCACGCATGAATATCTCTATCGCAAGTGATGTGGCTGACCTCAAGTACTACATAGCTTCTGTGGCCTTCAAATGCATATTCCCGTCAACCCATGCAGACCAACTCAACGAGTCCCACGGCTTCATCGGGTGAGCCAATTGCAAGTCAAAGTTGCGGAAGAGCTGTCGAAGATGTTAGCGAGCACCCGTGGACCCGGCCCGTGTTCCACCTCGGGCGGTATGTCTGTTTTTCCATGCCTACCTCGAAGAAGATCTTGTTCAGCTCCATGAACGCGACCGGCTGGCCCGCGCAATTCCAGCGGCCCGCGCCAAAGGCTAAATCTACATCCCGCTGCATCTCGGTCCTCCTGCCAAGGAATCTTTCCGGGCGGAAGAGGTTAGCATCCTCTCCAAATAGGCTCATGTCGGCCAGCATGGCCGATGTGTTCATGCCGACGGCTGTTCCCTCGGGCAGGAGCTTGCCGCAGAGGGTGTCGCCTCCTGTTGGGACGACTTTCGCGTATAGCCCAGGCGCTGGTGCGCGGATGCGCAGGCCTTCGTATATAACCGCCTGGAGATACGGGAGGCGCTTTGTTTGGGGCTTCTAGCTTGATGGGCTGGTGGGTGACTCTGCCGCCTTTGAGTGCGTCCTCGATCTCTTGCATGAAGCGGCTGTACAGTCTGGGTGCGGACATGATGTGCAGCACGGTCACGCGAATCACAGAGGCTGTGGTCTCTGAACCAGCGACGATCATGAAGAGGGCCTCGTTTTCGCATTGTTCCGGAGCCAAGCCTTGGGCAAGGACAGAACCTTGCACGCAGTGGTCAGCTAAATAAATCACTGCTCATATTGGCGGCGTGGAATGAGGCTTCGCAGCTTGTTTGTTGGAGCTGCCAAATGCTTGCGTACCAGCATATCGTCGGCTTGTGCGTCCTTCTCTTTTGCCAACCTCTTTTCGACAATGTCGTGGCCCGCTCTGCTCAGCTGTCAACACGGCAAGAGCACACAGACAGACAGACAGACAGACACACTTACTTCATGAGCCTGCCAAGGCCTTTCTCATCCGTCATCTTCGGGCCAATGAGCTTTTTCAGAACCGGAGAATAAAAGATGGCCCGTAGCCACGGCACATCCAGTGTGGTGCCCATAAACTGCCAGTTGTCCCGGACACCGGCAAGGGATCAAACGAGTCTCCCTCTTTCTCTAGATACCCCAATTCCTCGCCACTAGATACTTACCCAGCCTTGGTTATGACGTCAATTGTGAAATAGGATTTCAGCGTCCCAAAATCAAGCAGCTTCGTGGCACCGAGGTTCTTGTCCTCGATCAGCCGCACAAACGTTGTGACCTGTTCATCGACTCCCGGCTCCAGCGCCGAGTTCTTGTCGCCATAACCGATCGCCATCTTGGACTTGATTTCATCATAGGCTTTGGTGACAGTTTGTCGTGAACATGTTGTGTACGTACGGATTCCAGCGGCCACCCGTGTACCAGTCGTCCCTTTTGTACCGGGTCCTCGCGGATGGCATCTTGCGCATAATGATGCCAACGCGATACTGGTTTAGAATAGTTTCATGGCGGGATGTTGCCAGGCGCTCTCACCTTGGCTGGTACCTGAGTAAACTCAGGATTCCTCTTGGTGCTCAAGCTTGTAGACTTCGTACCTAGGTAGTCTGGTAAGAGGCAGAGAACCACCGCGGACGACTTTAATGGTGAGCAAAGACTTGAAATCATGATTTTATACTGGGCGGACGAGACGATTGCTCGCAGAATCGCACCCGCTGTAACACTCAAACGACGTGGTATCTATCCAACTTGTCGATCGTGCACGTTCATGGTCCTTGGCAGTTGTGATTACGGTCTCTCATAGGTTTCCAAAGTTAGCGAATTATCGTCGTGGCCTGCATTTGCGCCAGGATACACACAACAGTTAAGAGTGAGTCCTTGTAACCTGACCCGTTGGCGATCCTACCAAATTTGGGAATGGAGTCTGAAACCTAGACAGCTTAAGATTTGTCCGCTTTGGTTTTAAGTGGTTCGACTGGCAGCAGTATAACCTGCCTAGCATACCGTGCTTTAATTACGTACTCGAGAGGGTTACTAACCCTTGATTATCCATTTAGCTACTATCCCTATAAGTATACCTTACAATAGCTTAAATAATGGAGGCTCTATATATAAGCTACCTTTTAGTTACTTAGTAGTTTTACTAGTTTTAAAAAAACCTTTTTAAAAAGATATAGTAGGTTATAAAAAGTCTAGCTTATACCCCCTATTTCCTACTAAAACTCACTATGTTTAAAAGGCTATAAAATAATATAAGAATTTTTAAATTAAATTAGCTTCCTAAATACATTATATAAGGACTAGTACTAAGTATTTATACTATTTATATGATTATTTAATGAATTGTTAATATTAAATCTAGAGTTAAAAGGGGTGAAATGACGACTTTTAAATTTATTAAGGCTTTTAAAAGCTAAGACCCTCTATAAGACCCCCTAACGAGTTTTATTAGTAAGTTAAAAAACTACAGATATTAATATATCTCTTTTATATACATATAAAACTACTAGTACTCTACTTTTATTAAATATAATTTATGTTTATATTACTATATATATTACAACTTCTTTTATAAACTTACTTAATAACTCTAGTAGTGTTAAAGAATTATTAATATAAGATTTAAAACTAAGTTCATTTTAAAAAACTACCTTTTTATATAACTTTTAATATATTTTAGAGTCTTATTTAAGTTATTTTTAAATGTATTATAACTACTTATTAAATGAAATAAGCCTTGAGATTTACTATAATATTATTTAGTATATATAGCGTTAGATATTAAGTAAGTATCTTAAATTTCAAGTTTTAAAATTTAAGTATAAGCTAGACTCTTTAAAGCTTACTATAATTATAAAAAATAAGAAGTGTTAATAAATAAGTCTTTATACCTTTCCTAATATAATAAATAAAAGACTACCTTGTTTTTGAAATCTTTTTTTTTCTATAATGAAAGAGTTAATAATATAGGGCTAATAATAAAATATATATTTAGAAAGCCTAGAGTTTAAAGAAACTACATAAAAAGGGTAAGAAAGGGATTCTTTAACTAGCTTATATTCTAAAGTAGAAGAGCCTTTTTTTCTTAAGAAAAACTAAGAAAAAACTATTTAGAGGGAGGGAACTTTCTTAATAATTTTATCTTTAGCCTTAAAAGCATTGTAGTTTATAAATCTCTTTATATTTAAAAAAGTTTAAACTCTCTAGAATTTTATTTAAGCTTAGTTATTTATAGTACTATATTAAAATAAAACATATATTATGAACTATTCACATTTTTAACGTTACTATACTAAGCTAAAACTTTAGAAATCCTCGTAGAAAGTTAGGATAAAATAAATCTTTTTAAATAATTATAGTACGTTTTACTATATAGGAAATTTTATCGTAATGTTTTAATTTATTTTCTAAAACCTATTTAGCTAAAAGCTTCTATTTAATACAAGTAAGTATAGTATTAATTTATACCTATCTACGCTAGTACTATTAAGGTTAAATCTATTATAGTTTATAATCTAGTTTAACGCTATTAAGTACTAGGTACAGGTATTATTTATATTTATAGCTTTAGTTATAACTACATTTTCCCTCCCCCTCCTTTCCTACTACTATTAGTCTATTAATCGTCTTTACTATTAAATTCTTATCTAAGAGCCTAGAACTCTTATATAAAAACTTTAATATCTTTGTATCTATAGTATTAGTTACTTTTAAAAGTACTTTTATCCCTCCATTTTTACTTTATTATTATTATTTAACATCGTTTAAATATATTAACTTTCTTTATTAGTATTAGGCTTATTTTAGAGTAAATAGCTACTTTAACACGGAGATTAACTTATTTCTTTATCTCTATTTCTATCGGTATTCGCAAGCTATTAAAGCCGCGCATCTAAATAATGGAAAGTAGTTACCTTACTTAGTTAAGGTCGTCTTACAGTCTATTTCATTGCTATTAAGTATTCTTGCGAAAGAAGGTTGTTATAGTTAGTTAGTTTCGCTAGTACAATGTATATTAAAGAGTAAAGCTAGAGCCTATAAAGTAATATTAGCTTTTTAAAATCATTTACTTTAAGTAATTTAAAGCCCTAAGTTATATAGTAATATTTAAATGTTTTAAAATAAATGTAATTTAAGCTTACGCCTTAAGATATTAAAAAGTTAAATACTTTTAAGAAGTTAAAGCTAAGTAAACTTAGGAAATACCGTAGTAATAGAGATAGTAAATAGTTATATTAACTTAGTTAAAAAATTATAATTATAAGTCTTTTAACCTAATATTTAGTAGGGAAAATATATATTATAGCAATAGCCTATAGTACTTAAAAGTAGTTTTATTATAATAAAATAGCTAGGAAGCCCTTGAACTTTACCCTAACTAGCTTAAGTACCTAAGTATGTACTTGAACACGGTATAGTGCCTAGATAGGTATGCTAGTAGATGCGGGTTTTTATGCACATCCTTTGTCTTCAACCTACATACCCGGGGGCTAACCTTTAGATACTATCAGATGCTAAATTATAGTTATAAGGGACACACTATACTAACGCTAGTTATAAGTAAATATATCTAAGTATATAGAAAAGCTTATAGATAAGGCTATAAAAAAGGAGCTAAGATAAATAACTAGCGCTACTTCTAAGCTACTTAGGAGTAAGGGGGTAAGGACTAATTATCTATAAAAGAAGGGAGAAATAAGGGCTAGAGAAAGAGAGAAGAATCCCTAAGTTTAGTAGTCTTTACTTATAAATATACTACTATTACGCTACGTGTTCTATTCACTCTACTTATATACCTATTCTACCTAATAGATGCCCCCTTACGCCGCTAGGCGTAGGGGGTTATAGAGTCGTGCAACACCTAAAATCGTACATTATTCCATGATCTTTTTTAGTGCAAAATATAGCTAAATTAAAAATATTCTTATAATAGCAGTACTACTACTATATTAAATTTACTTACGACAAGGTCTAAATTAAGTAAAGTTAAGGCTATTATAACGTTCTTAGAAGTAGTTTCGATTTAAAAAATATAGTAGTTATATATAATCCACTACTTAATTTTATATAAGTTAGTTAAAGTACTTTTATATATAAAGTTTAGTAATAGGCTACTTTAGTAGACCTTTATCTATTAATTAAAGATTTAACTACGTTTCTATTACTAGTATATATTCTCTAACTATGTAATTAGTCTTAGTAATAAAAGAGGCTATTTTAAATATTCTAAAGCTACTTTTAAAGTTATATTTTAATAGTAGATACTATAGGTATAGTATTTTAAGTATTCTAGTACTCTTTATACTAGAACTTATCCGACTATACCTATACTCTTTATATTCTTTTATATACTTTAAGCTAAGTAAATAGACGAGTACTAAAGCTATCCTTAACGTTAAATTAAACTAGATCTTCTTATAAGCGTAGTAATAAGTGTTTTTACTCTAATATATAAAGAATAAGGAAATACCTACTAACTTAGTAGATTTAGTAGTAGATCTAGTACCTAATAGTAGTAACTATTTATATAAATTAGCTTCTATTATAGTAATTAATATTAGAAACTAAAAAAGAGGTATAAACTAATCTTTATAATAGCTTTAAGTTATCTATATAAATTTTTTGTAGTAGTATATAGTGTAAATAGTGTGAAGCTGAAATTATTAATAGATTTTAGTTTTAGTAGTATTCTGCACTAAAAAAAACCGTCTAGATGTTACACGATTTTGGCTATTGCAGGATTCTATAACCCCCTACACCGCCAGGCGCAGGGGGGCATCCGAAGGTCAGCCCCCCGGATATTTGGAAGCCTTCTATGTTCACCTACCCAGGTACTCAAGGCTTAGTTAGGTACCGATTAAGAACGAAACCACGTAGGCGTGCTTGGTCTCAAAAACTAGATGCAAGCGATATGAAAACTATTCTAAAGTTTCATGTTTCCTAGACCTCAAATATACCATAAATCTGGGCAAAATATTTTTATTTTGAGCTTTTTGTGCCATTTGAACCAGCGGAATGTTCTCTTCAAAGTACGTGGCAACGACTTGAACAGTCTGTAAGTGCCTACTTAAGTAGGCAGGTAATATGGCGAGACTCAGCGTCTTTACACCCAAGCCCGCCAGTGTCCGAACACTTTACCAAATAGGTGAGTGAGCATGACCACTTGGTCTACTCATTTATCAGCGCTCTACTGAACTTCGGGACCCTGGTCGTGCTTAACCAGAGCTGATCTAACCTCCTCAACCTGAACACTCAACTCCTTCAACATGCGCATCATCTCAATGATTTCAGCCGAGCCACCTACCGGCGCGGCTTGGCCTACAGCGGGCTCAGGCCCGTTAGCAGGTGCCGGTGCCGGTGCAGGTGGTGGTGGCGGTGGAGCAGGTGCACTTCCATTGGTCGTGGATGGCAGGTTGACACGGCCATTGTTATCTAGTGATACCCCAGTCTTCTTGGTTGGTCTCTTTGATGCTTGGGCAAGCAGCGCTGCGGGAATCTTGACCTTGCCCGTCTTGGTGAGGCTGTGCTTCTTGCTAGAAGAATTGGTGTTCGTCTTGCTCTTGATGGGCTGAGGTTGGTTGGTGCTGCTGGTAGAGGCGGTGTTGTTGGTCACGCTGAGGTCCAGAGCCATCGCCGCACGTTCCTCTTCCTCACGCTTCAGAGCAAGACCTTCCCAGTGCTCAAATAGCCAGATAGCACCGAGGAATGGAAGGTGGGTTGCTTTCAAAAGCATGATGCGAATCTGATCGGCTGTGGTGTCGGGAACGAGGTAGAGCAGCGGCCTCAGCAAGACAACTGGGATCAGGTTCTGCAGAAAGTTAGCATAAATAGCACTTGAGTAAGTCCCTCGAAACTTTGGGGAAAATGACACTCACCAATGGGGCCTGGAAGTATGTCATCTTATCTGAAGTCACGGACTCCAGGACGTAGACTGAATACACGTAAAGGTACTCCTCGCGGGATGACTCGAGAACTTGGCGCAGACTGTTACTGATGTGTGCCATCATAGAAGTGATCAGAAGCTGGTTGGTCAGGATGACGAAGATGATCATGACAGGTAGTCCAAGATATGGCGAGACCTTCTGGGCGATATCGAAGCCCTGGACACCAGCGCCGAAGAAGCACTTGAGGATTGTGATGGAAAGTGAGTCCAGGGGATAATGGCCCATAGCGAGCATGATGAAGGTGGTGAAAAATCCGAAATAGATGATGAGTGTGAAGCCCAGGAATCGGATGAACTGCTTGCCCATCTCCTTCAAGCACGGCAACAGACTGCCATAGTAAGGACTCAGGCTGACCAGAGAGAAGATACGCGGAATCAGAAGCAGCGAGTGAAGCGCCAAGATGTTAAACGCCCACTCCATTATCTTGTCGCTACCATTGCTCAGGCCGATCATGCGCAACACAAAGAAGGCGATGCCGATGAGCGCGATGCCGATGTCCCACACAGACCAGATATCCGTGGAGTAGAAATAAATACCGGACTGCATGAAGTCATCAAGCTCATCGAAGACGAATCCGAGGGTGAAGATGTAGAAGAGGACCTCCCACCCGGTGACATAGTCCTTGACCCGCTCCAAACACACGATGTAGAATAGTCCCAGGAAGCAGAGGAAGAAGCCGATCTCGAAAATCTTCATGTAGCGGGGTACTCGCAGGCGGCACCAGTAGTCCTCGGTCCTCTTGTGGTGGAACCGCGGCTTCTTGACCGCATTCACCTTGAGTCTGTTCCAGAAGACGATCTTGCCGTACCAGATACCATCCACGATATCCTGGATGGCACGCTGGCTGAGGAACCTCTTGGCACCGGACACGGCCGCGATCTCGAGGGTGTTGAGGTTCATGAACGGCTCACTGAAGCCCTCGCCGTTGTTGGGCTTTGTGGCATCGCCATTTGCATTGCCGTTGGTGCCGTGGCCGTTGACAAGGTTAGCGACCCGCCCGTGAATGTACGCGGGCCGGTTCCTGCGAGTCAAAAGAGTGTTCTCTTCATCCTCGTCGTCGTCGTCGTCGTCATCGTCGTCGCGCAGCTCGAATAGCAGGTACTCCAGAGCCTCTTGCTTGGACAGCGTCAGGACAAATTGCCATGCTACCAGCTCGCTAGCAATACCACGCGACTCGTTGATGCCAGCGTCGTCGTCCGACTCGAGGGTCTTGAAGTGGCCCTTCAGGGCCACCAGAGCGGCGACGATGGCATTGTGGTGACACTCGGTAGCCAAGTAGTCGATGAGAGGCTGAAGAGGTTGGAGATGCTTGCTACTACGCAGGTCCTCCCAACTCAGAGGTGAGTCGACAGCCTCGATTATGTAGCTAGGGGCACTTCAGTCAGCTTGATCCTCACCACGGGAACCTTTGTAAAAATCTGAGGGTATTGGGAACCTACAGCGCAAGCTTCTTGGAAATCTCGGCGAAGGAATCGTCGTCCTTGATTGAGGGTACGTCCGGGAGAATGGTGTCACTGCGGACGAGGGCAAAGGTATTTGACGCCATGGCTGCCTACGAAGGTTGGAACATTTGAAGAGTTCGGGTGATGTCAAGAGAGCCCGAATCTTGTCCTTCGCGTCCTAGAGTTTATTTACGTGTCTTCAAATGATCACCGCAACGGAATTTTAGGGGTCCGTTCTGGACTCCACCGCAGATCCACATCGCAGGTGAGGTTCGTTGGCGAGCGGGCGAGCTGGCAAGGTGAGCACGGTTCATGCGGAACTAAAAAATTCGACTGCGGCTATCCTCAGTCAGCCATCAGCCATTCTGACGTGTCAGTACCTACAATATGGGGCCCCTGGACTGGTCCAGATGTCGTGTATGCGGCCAAAAAGGGGAAACTCTGAAACGCTGTACGGATGACAATGGCGCCCTCTCACCGCAGCATATCGACGTGTAAGTGCAGCGGATCCCCCAGACTATCCTTGTGGTGATGGAAAGTGGCCATAGGTTGACAGCGAATCGGCCGTGGGCCCCGCCGCCAGAGTTTTCAGAGCCCTGCCTCTGGGTATATCTCTCATGCATCACCACATCACCACACGTCCAACTTAGAATACCAGAAGGCTAGGGTAGAGATCCTGAAGTCCTTTCCATCGCTCATAGACTAACATACAACTTCTAACTTATAAGTCGGACCTCGGGAGCCGCGTGTCAAGTTGCCTGACATGCGACGTTACCAAGGTGTTCTAAAGTTCCCGAGGTCCCTTCTATTGTTTGTACATGGAAATCACCCAACCTTGGAACATTGCAAATCACCTCTTTGGGCACCATTCGGGACTGCGTTCGCCTTTTCTCCTCTCGGCCCCCTTTGATCGCACATCTCGCTCATGTGCCCTCCAGGGCTGATTTTCATGCCGAATATATCCAGCCATTTCCATCACAGAGCTATTGTTGGCCACGGACGGCTCTATCGTCGATCGATCTCGCTCACCAAGTTAGTAGCTTCCACCGTTGAAGTCTCGGTTGCGCTTTGTGTCTCTGTATCAAATGCGTCAAGTCGTCTACAGGGGGTGTGCAGACTATCTAGATAACCCGGGCATGTCACGTCCCGGCTGCTCAGGGCATGAGACGAAGCTGCTCTTGTCGTGATTTTTCAGGTCAGCCATCAAAAAAAGAAAGAAAAGAAGAAGAAAAGAAAAAAGTATGCTATTCAGGTACCTTGGTATGGTGCTTTCACCATCTGCCTACCCTAGGGTAACTGACGTCGTTCGATCGCGTGTTCGCAAAAAGAGGCCACGCCGACAGGGTTGTGTTTTCGGCCGTGTGTGCTCGAGTCAGTGAATGACTATGCTGCTTGCATGTGATCTGGGTCTGCAATCTGTCCAAATTGGGAGCCCAATTATGAATTATGCAATCAAAGTCTCTACCTTGATGTCCTGAAGTCCAAACACTAGAATTAAGCCGGACGGAGGGATAAGCGCTTCGTAGCTCCTGTGCAATAATGTCCATGACTGAACTTTAGAACGGCATTTCCAAATGGTGTTGAGATCAGCGATGGTTCCCTATGCCAAATCAGTGTCTTCTGAAAAGCATTTCACGTAAGCTTGCAGACTTTTGACCCAAGACATCGATCGGTTCAAGGCTGTTGATATTTTGAATAATATTACATCGAACTTCTTGTTAGCCAAGTCTCAATTGTTGGGATTTGCCGTTGCTCAATCTACCCAGAACCAAAGCGGCTTGCCATGGAGACTTCTCCTACCAGCCGTCGTGCTTGTAAGGTCTATGGTGACCATCGTAGTGGTACACCCTGAGGCAGAATAGTCTTGGGAATATGTACCTCCCAAGATGCTGCTAAGCCAAGCCAATGCTGAGGGTCGGCCGTTCACAGCCTCATCGCCGTGATCACCGGCAGTGTTTCGCTGATATAGGATGTTGGCTCCGACTGTGCAGCATCAGCGAGATCCATGGCATTAACCTATGGGATTGATAGATGGGGATGAGTCGGCCTTACTGTTGCAATACCTTTCCACCAAGTCATCCGTGTCTTGAACGACACTAATCTCGTCTTCGATGGCCTTATAAGCAAACACGGGCATTTGAGGCACACCGTGGTATCCCATGATGCCGTCACGGTTGATGATTCTGAGTACGATACCCGTTGTGACATCGGCGATACCACCAACGAAATATTCACCAATGTCTTGAATGGCATATGCTCTGGCTGCCTGGACTAGTGTGACTATATGCCAATTACAAGTCAGCGATATTGAATCTGGTGTAATGCCAACAGCTCTTGATTGCATTAGACAAAACCACCGGTTTGAGATGACATTGTACGCACAATTAAGCGCGGCCAGGAATCCTGTTGCGTTAAAGGGACCTTGGGTCTTCAGCCTCGAGAGTAAGTATGCTCTTTCCTCAGGATACTGGCTTGACAACCCTAATATTGACGACTGCTCGTGCCACCGTGTTAGCGTATCTGTGGCCCTATTCGTGTCGGAAAGTCCAATTGTGCTTGCTGCAGTAATTACTCACAGGAGCTAGTCCAGCGGCTAACCCTTTGTTGATGGAGTATAGAACGCTCGTCACGTTAGGTGTCAAGCCTCCAAGCGCAGCACCGCCAAAGTTCATCTGTTTGAAGGAAAACAATTAGAGATCAAAGTGTCTAGGTATGTTCCAGGATGTGAATCGGCGTTGGAAATCGGGACGTGTCTGGTGCGAAACTTTCAAACTCATATTCGGGAAACTCACCTCTGGAGCATATTGCACTTGCAATTCAGCCGCCCACTCACTCGCCAAAACACCACCAGAATATCCCCACATTGCATATCGAGCATCTGCATCCAGCCCCAGCGTCTCCTTTGCATTGAAAGCAGCACGGATTGAATCGATGGTGGCGTGTCCAGACATGACCCCCGCTGCGAAGCTAGCCAGTGGCCCCTCATAATCCGGAACATTTACAAACCAGCCGGACGACAGCCCTGTGTTGATATCAGGGAGATATCGGGGTCCATCGCTGGTGTAAAAAGCGTAGCTGGGACTCGCATCCAGCCATGCCGAATCGTACGGAATCTGGTATGAGAGAAGAGCAGGAGATGGGGTGACTGGGACAAAGACTGTGGTGACGGCCCAGTCAGGTTTATATTGGCTGTTCGTAGTCCGGTAGAGAATATTGTACGCCGACAAACAGTTGCTAGCTAGGGATGAGAGATTCCCGGGTGCCTCGCGGATCCGTAAAACGTCCCCTGGCTTCGCAGACTCAAAACCATCAGGTGCAGAATACCAGGGATCTTGGAGAGGTGGAATAGGCGCAGCAGCTGGCGTGCCGCTGTATTGCCTCTGAGACAATGATTTTGCAGCAGTTGGAGAGGCCAGAGTCTGCCCAATTAACCATGCTGTAGCCAGCACTGTCCAAAACGCGGACAACATGGCTGACAAGCGAAGACTGAGAATGTCGACGTCGGCTCGAAACACCTGGGCGACGTGAGGCAACCAGAAGTGGTGTGTGAAAAGCAACTGGCCGAGCTAGAAGCAGACGTGAAGCTGTGGAAAAGGGCTACAGATATACCGGTACCTACCTCCATCACAGCCAGTCTACATACATCATCGCTGCCGTCCCCGGCGCAGTACCATGTTAATTCAGCAGATCGGCAACAACCTCGGAACGTTGCAACGGTTCCTGGGCGTTACCCCGGCTTACCCTTGGCGTTCACACCGTTGCATTGCAGTAAGTTTGCTGCTAATTGTACTCCGTGCTCCGTACCTGTTCATCCTGATTTTGAATGCTACACTAACAACGGCTCAGTATTGGCGCGTCTTTAGGTTTCGATAGCACGCAAAGCCCAGACTATCCCGGGCTCCATTTGTTCTACACTACCGAGGTAGTCTCCGTAAAGTTCAGGGCCTGCGTCTCTCCCGAGTCCCGAGGTCTACGGCTGACCAGTGCCCGGTGCCTCATCCCCGTCGAAAAGCGACAGAAGACTGGCAACGGTCTGCTTTAGGCAGGTGCTAAACTGCGGGGAACTCTAATGCTGACCACGGTAAATAATGAAGTACGCGTACGATTCGTTGCACGCATTTTTCTTCCCCGGGATTTCCTGTGGGCTTCGATTGTGTAGTGCATAAGCCGGCCGTGTCGGGCGAATCACTTCTCCGGGTGTGTTCAAGCACACTATGCGTCGACTGTCCGCCTAAACCCCGTGCGAAGCTTCAAAATCGGAGGTCTCCGAGGTGTGTTCCAAGGTTGCTGATACGGTATTGCAGTACCACAACAACTGTGATAAAACAAGTGTGGCGGAAGTCACAACCTCCTGACACCCCGGGCCGTGGTAATTCGCCGTTCTAAGCGAGACAAGCCCCTATTGTAACATCTCTTACCTGTTTCTATGCTGTCACGAATAGTACCATTGCATTATTCGAACAAAAGCAACGCTACTATCTACCATAGACACAAGTAATCATATCGTGATATATCCTAAGAGCAATTATCATTACATTAAGCTACATATTTTATAATGTAATCTAGTATCTTCAACAAAGTATTGAGATTATATTTTACTTCTTGTAGGTTGAACTAGTACGTAGATTAACAGTAGTGTAGGCCTGTCACGTGACTAGCATGTGACTAGCATGTGACTAGCGCTACATATAAATAGGTCGTTTTAGAAGGCGTAGCTTTACTACTCCTTTCTCTTAGACGATATATAGAGAAATATAACTATAACTACTACTTAACTTCCTATATATATATATATAATTACTATACTAATACTAATTAGTAGTTGCTTTTAGTAGTAACTATAGATAGTAAGGAATAAAGAGATAGATATTCTACTTAGTAAGACTTTAC